>CAUYRT010070923.1:27500-65547 GCA_963574885.1 Lepilemur ruficaudatus
AGTTAATAGTCTTTACACTCCAGGTATTTACAGTCTAGAAAGGTGGATAAAGCACATAGTCAAGTGTAACCCCAGATACGGCAACACCGGCCATGATATAAAAGACACAGCAGATGAACAAAAAAAAGATGCTATAAGTGTTCAAAGTCACAGTGTACAAGCCTCATTCACATCATCTATAAAATAAGGATGCTAAACTAAGTTCAATTTATTGTTAATTTGTAAATATACTGCCTCACTGCAAAAATAGTTACAAGTACAATAGCAAATTAGATTAGATGGTATCTAGTATAATGCTCACTATAAAATTCTGATTTAACCTATGGAGAAGAGATTTTAGGCTACTGAGAATTCAAGAAACAGTTCACAGAGATGGATGTTGAGATAGAGACCCTGAGCAAGGGGAAACTGAATCTGGCTGAAGGATAAGATTAGTTGTTACTAACTTTTTTCATTAACACAAACTTTTTTGGAGCATAGGAAGTCATTGATGAGCAGTTTTCAAAATATAAGATGCAAAGTAAGATATAAGATAGTAGTTTAAGGTCAAGAGCATAGGAGAGAAACTCAAACATCTTACATCTTGTAGAAAGAAGCCAAAAAGATCAAGCAATGAAAAAGAGGGGATAATAAAAGAAGTGAGGTTTGAGAGCTGACTAGAGGGGAATTGTATAGAAGATGAATGCTTAGCCTGGGGAGGGGGGAAAGGAATAACACTCTTCTCTTTCTTAGAAAGTAGAGGGAAGAATAAGGGAAAAGGGCCAAGACACAAAGAGCACTGAGGTTCCAAAAAAAGAATAGATTATAAAATCAAGTGTAAACCTGATCTTGTTAAATAAACTTCAAAATGCTAGAACTAAGGAAGAGAACCTTAAAGGCTAAAAATACTAATGTAAGCAAAAAAGGAGACAAAGAAAAAAAGAATTCATTTATTCATTCAACAAATATTTATTGAGCCCCTTTTATATTCAAAATGTAATGATTTTAAAAAATACACCCTGTTTTCAAGGAACTCTAGATAGAGAGATACAGACTTACAAAAATAATTATAATGTGATCATATGCAATGGTGGATACCTGTGAAAAGTATTATGGTAACACAAAGATGGGGCTTCTTATCCAGCATGAGCAAAATCAGGGATGGCTTGGGAAGGTCAGACTTCCTGAGGAAGGCGATTTCTGGACTGAGACTTACAATCTTTAAATGTTAAGATGTTAGTAAAATGAAAAATTAGATAAGGGTATCTTAGAACATAAGACATAACAGCATAAGCAAAGTCACAAATAGAAGAAATATCACTTTAAATGAGAAGATTGGAGTCTAACACGTAAGGCTGGGAGACGATGAGGCTTGAGAAGCACACAAGTCTTAGGGGGGTTTTTAAGCCATGTCAAGGAGCTTGAACTAACACCTTAACGCACTGTGTTCTCTCCTATGGAATGCTTTGCCCCATATTCTCTGCTTAAACATATTTAAAAATCAGATACAACTTCATCTCCTCTGGGAAGCTTTTCTTATGCATTCTACTTATGCCAAATTCTCCTTTTCTGAACCATATTTATTGTCCAGATCATATGATTAGCACTTTATTGTGTATATTGTTCCATTCTCTTGTCTATTTCACATATTTTGCACTTTATTTTGTCAATTTGTAATACTGATATAAATGACGTTATTTTTTCATTAGCTGTTCATGTTTGAAGAAGTTTATTAAGCTCCAAGTAGGAAATAAACCTTGGGAACACCACGGACATTGATAAATATTTTATTAAATTACCATAAATTATATAAAATTATGAGAAACACTTTGAATTTAAGAGAAAATATTTATACTATTACAAGTAAAATATTCTCTATTCACAGTAAAAATCATTACCAAATTTCTCCTTATTTTAAACCTTTGGATCAAGTTCATAAACACTAATTTTGGCCACTTTACCAATAAAATACAGGAAAATCCTTTAAAGACTCAGTAAAACACTTACAACTTGTAACTAAACTCCAGGTTTTTCCAAATATGAAACAAGAATTGCCAAAATGTCTTAATAAAAGGTGATTCTTTTTTAAAAAAGCTAGAAATGTATTGCTCATTAAACTTAAATTTAAAATAAGCTTTAGTTTAATATGAAATTAACCAGTGCCAGAGAATTTCATAAAGGCTTTTCTTACTATTAACAGAAAATTTCCATAGGTCATAAGAAAATTAAGAAAGCTGACTGACCCGTGATGCATTTCTCTGTCCTATTGACATTAGCAAATAAATGAACTATGAAAATGATATAAATAATTTACAATAAAATAAAAATTTCACCTAAATGTACATTACAACAAAAACATTTCTGCCTTAACTATCTACATGATCATTTCCAAAGTGTGTTCTAAGGGGCACAAGGTTCACAAGATATATCTCTAAAAAAATGGTTCCACAGTCAAATAAATTGGGGAAATGATCCATACTAACTCCTCATCTTAAAAATTAACAGTCACAGGCCAGGCACGGTGGCTCACGCCTGTAATCCTAGAACTCTGGGAGGCCAAGGCGGGCGGATCGCTCAAGGTCAGAAGTTTGAAACCAGCCTGAGCAAGAGCGAGACCCTGTCTCTACTAAAAATAGAAAAATTAATTGGCTAACTAAAAATATATAGAAAAAGTTAGCTGGGCATGGTGGCGCATGCCTGTAGTCTCAGCTACTCGGGAGGGTGAGGCAGAAGGATTGCTTGAGCCCAGGAGTTTGAGGTTGCTGTGAGCTAGGCTGACGCCATGGCACTCTAGCCCAGGCAACAAAGTGAGACTCTGTCTCAAAAAAAAAAAAAAAAAAAAAGAACCTTTTTTATTGAAGCATCTCAGAGGACTTGGAACACAATTTAGGAAATACTGTCTTTCGGAAACAGCGTACCTTCAACTGTCTTGAGGCACATTATATAAAACAATGCTCAATTCTCACCTCCTTCAGAATACCCACAATCAGATTTCTCATCTTAACTGCAGCCATCCTTCACAATTTGGTCAAACTTACAATAACTTGAATTTGGTTAGCATGAAGAAGTGGTTAAGTATCTGGGTTTCACTTCTAGCTCTACCACTTAGTAGTAGCTATGTAGTTATCATCCTTGCATTGTTATTTAATCTTTCCCACAGTTTTCTCGTGTGGTGTAAGAATGTGAACACCTGTCACAGGCTTTGGGGTTTGTTTCTTAGGATTAAATGAGATAACGTACATAAATCATTTATTCCAGCTCCTGGCATGTAAAAGGCATTCAACATATGATATCTAGTACTATCAGAATAGCACTATTACACCACCAGTACAGTTATTATGAGATACACAGAGCTAAAAAAACTATTAATATAATAAAAACACTATGCTGCCGCCTAGTGGGCACTGTGATTTAAAAACTGGATAATCAGGTTCCTTCTTGATACTGTGGGATGAAGCAGTATAAAAATTCAATATTTTCTCAAGCCACATTAGCACAATTTATAATCATCACAGCGAGGAATTTAATTTTTCAAAATTTAATAACTACCTCAAGGTAACCCTGAAACCAGGGAGGCTAATCATAAACACTCAAATTGGATGAAGAAATGGCTAGAGAACTGTGAAGGACTACAGAGCAAACTCCACCCACATAGTATTTTCAGATTTTCAGGTTAGAGTATTTCTTTTTTTTTAATTTTTCATTTTGTGTTTTACCAATCTGTGTACTGCTGAGAAGTTAGAATATTTCAATAAGTATTTTTCCTTCAAGGTACAAAATAAAGACAGCCATAGGAATTTGTCACAACTAAGGCAAAAAATAGCAATTAATCAAAAGTTAGAGGATCTCAATCTTCTAAGTGAAGATTCTCACTGGAAAAAGAATTTTCACATTTTCTATCTAAATGCAATGTAGTGATTATAAATGTTCCCAAAAATGGCTTAAAAGTTAACACTATTTCCAAAAGCAAAATGAGTGGAACATTGTGACAATAACATGAATAATTTTTATGAAAAATGTATATCTACGGCCGGGCGTGGTGGCTCACGCCTGTAATCCTAGCACTCTGGGAGGCGGAGGCGGGAGGATCGCTCAAGGTCAGGAGTTCAAAACCAGCCTGAGCAAAAGCGAGACCCCCATCTCTACTAAAAATAGAAATTAATTGGCCAACTAAAAATATATGGAAAATATTAGCGGGGCATGGTGGCGCATGCCTGTAGTCCCAGCTACTCGGGAGGCTGAGGCAGAAGAATTGCTTGAGCCCAGGAGTTGGAAGTTGCTGTGAGGTAGGCTGATGCCACGGCACTCACTCTAGCCCAGGCAACAGAGTGAGACTTTGTCTCGAAAAAGAAAAAAAAGAAAAAAAGTATATCTACGATTTGGCATTATCTGGATTAGCAGGACAGCCATTTCATTCCCAGGGAAATTCCATTTAATTTACTTGTACAAGGCACCTAAGAAGAAACAAAATTACCAGATGAATAAAGAAAAAATAGAGAAATTTCTTTGGAGATTTACACACTTACGAGACTGTTTATTGCTCTAGGAAAAATTTATTTTATGAGCTGGGGTCTCCCGATGTTACCCAGGATGATCTGGAACTTCTGAGCACAAGTGATCCTCCCGCCTCTGTACTATGCTTAAAACATTCTGAAAAGTAACAGCCACCAAAGAAAGTCGAGATTCACCAGCAACAGTTTCAAACGCTGCAAACGTTGAGCGCCACACTTGTTTGAAATTTTTCACAAGAATGACTAATATTACCACATCGTATTCATAAGACAAACACGACGTTTAAAACAAAAACAAAAAACACCTAAGGCACAAGTACAGCATGTGCTTCCCTGCGATTAATAAACAAGAGTCTTATCACTAACCTGTAGCCTCGATACTGTTTCACGAAAAGCAAAGAGAAGCCCTTACAAAGACATCGAGATGGAGGCCAGAGAGAGCCAGCTTATCCTGCGTTGCAATGGTGGAAGATTCTAGACACAACACGATAGCCAGGAGACTCCAGGAAAGGCGGCCCCTCGGCAGCCAGAGCCGCGGAAGGAGTAGGTCAGGCAACCGGAGGTGCAGGGCAGATCATTAAGTGGACCCTGAATGAAAAGATTAGGGCGCCTCGTAAACAACCCAATAACAAACTAGTCGGCTCCAAGTTACCTCAGGGAAGCGTCTGTGGCTCCTGACAGAGCTTCCGGTTGACCTTTCCCCCCTGCCCTAGGGCACTTCCGGTTTAGGGCTAAATAGTCATAAACTGAGGATGAGGGGGAAAAACACGAGGATCTGGGGCAACATGTGATTGATTTTTTTTAAAGATACAAGCTCCTGGAAAGATCTTTCTGGATGTTTAATGCTTTTCTTTGTTTAACACACTGACTGCCGCACTACAAAAAAATGTTTTTCCTTGGGGTCATGATGTTTTATTACAAAAATATAATAAAAACTTTGAAAACAAAATGATCCTTTCTAATTTAATGAAAAATTTGTTATTTTTTATTGTTTTCTGTGCACGAGTTATAAGCAACTTGGAAAATAGTTCATACAGCTCCCAAAGGAAAGAGATGTGTGAGTTATATATGCTTCACAAGGCCCTAGGCTCAAAACTAGCATGAGTTAAAGACAACTCACAGGGCAGTTAATGTGTTAAGTAAAACATTTATTGGCTTATAAAACCATGGTTTTAAAAAAAAATAAAAAAAGTCTTTAGGGCTGAGCAAGGTGGCTCATGCCTATAATCCTAGCACTTGGGGAGGCCAAGACAGGAGGATTGCTTGCTGGATGCAGCTGCAAAGCACAGTCTTAAAAGCAGGAAGCAGTCCTCACCAGCCACACAACTTCCTGGAGCCTTGATCTTGGACTTCCTAGCCTCCAGAATTGTGAAAAATAAATTTCTATTTTTTATAAGTGATCTAGTCTGTAATATTTTGTTATAGCATTATAAATGGACTAAGACAATTGGTAAATACAAAATATAACTTGTTCCTAAAAGAGAGATTTAAAATAATTTTCAGAATTGTTTTGTTGTTGTTGTTGCCATTTCTACTTTCCTAAAGTATTCATTATAGATGTTTGTGCTACAAGAGAAAACACCTTTGTTCCAATTTAAAACAACATCTTGGTTAATCACTTAAAAATAATCTCATTATTATGTTAACAAGAGCAATAAGACTAAGCATATCCTTTGCCCAGTAATCCCACTTTTGGGATAACATTCCAGGGGGGAAAATCAAATGGAAACAGAAGAAGGAAATAATTTATACAAAAGTGTTTTCAGAATAGTGAAATTTTTTAAATAACCATTCTGAAATAGTTTTTACATTTGAAAAACTATATTATATGCCAATAATTCAAACTCTTCATAACCTTTGAAAAATAAGTATACTGTTTCAAAGCATAAAAATATAAGTAATCTCAAATAAAAAAGATAGGACCCAACAATAGGTACACTGATTAAAACTATAAATATATGTTTGAATTCTGAGAAGGATTGGAGAAAACTTTAGAATGAGGTGACTGGTCACTTAAACGTATGGGATTTTTTTTTAATTGTTAATGTATGTAACAAAACTTAATAAATTCTAAAGCCTTGTACTTTCAAGTTATAACTATGTAGACTTTCCTAAAGCCATATTTGAAAATTTCCTTTTACATACAATGAGAGAACCCATGAAATGACCATCCTGGTAGTTCCTCAAAGAATGACAAATCACAATAAACTTGAGGTAGCTTTTAATTCTTATTAGCAAATATTTTTGTTAAATTGTAATACCTAACACTGGTGAAGAGGTGATTAAAGTGGTCACTCACATACTTTTAATGACTTTATAAATGGTACAATCTTTTTGGAAAGCAATATGGTAAAACACAAGAAGAGCTATAAAAATGCTATTTTCTCCCTCATTCCTGGGAATTTGTCCTAAGGAAATAAATAAGAAAAAAACTATTTAAACAAAGATATTTATTACAACATTATCTATAATAGAATGAAAGTGGAAATAACCCATATCAAAATAAAAGAATGACTGAATAAATTATAATGCACTAAAATGTGATTTTAAAGATTACCCCAGAAATCGTGGGAAAATTGTGAGGGAAGAAACCCCTTTTTATTATAATCATAACATTGTTATTACATAGAATTTTTATTTATCATAAGATTACCATTTTGGCTTAATGGACTCATACTGGAAACAATAATACCTACTGCCTATGTCTGTCAGTGATGGAATCTGTGGTGTTAAATCAACCATGTGGGGAAGAGGAGCAAGGATGAGCCTGAAGTCTAATGGGGGAAACCCTAAATGGAAGCTTTACTCCACCCACCTGCCCCCAGCCCAGGATTTTTATAGAAGGGCCTGTGAAACTCAGAGGGCCTAAATGAGGATGCATTTTAAGCTAGACATCTCTCCCCAAGTAA
This sequence comes from Lepilemur ruficaudatus, assembly GCA_963574885.1. Taxonomy (NCBI): domain Eukaryota; kingdom Metazoa; phylum Chordata; class Mammalia; order Primates; family Lepilemuridae; genus Lepilemur; species Lepilemur ruficaudatus. The sequence goes on from CAUYRT010070923.1 coordinate 34,900, forward strand.
AGGTTTTTTTCTCAGTGCTTACTTACATAATGTATACGCCACAGATAGAAGCCTTAAGACTTCATTCTGTAAGGCATGTTGCCTAACTTGTTTTTTCCTGTCTGAACACCAGAATTTTTATTCTAGTAGCTGGATGGAAAGTGCCTGATCTATGCCACCATAATTAAAAGTTTGTTTTGTTTTGTTTTGTTCTGAAACAGAGTCTCGTTCTGTTGCCCCAGCTAGAGTGCAACGGTGTGATCATAGCTCACTCAACCTCCGACTCCTGACCTCAAGTGATCCTCCTGCCTTGGCCTCCCAAAGTGCTAAGATTACAGGTCTGAGCCACTGCCTGATCCTAAAATGTATTTTTTAATACAAGATAATAAAATGGAAATTATGTTTTTTAAAATTTTCACATGTACCATGACCTGAAAGTGATATCTCAAAAGTGAAAATAATGGTTAAGTCTTTTAATTTTTAAATTTTTATCAAAAGTTGTATTTTTATAGTGAATTCTATTTAGTGGATTGACTGTTTTCTCTTTGAATAAGTAGCTAATGGAGACATGCCTTATCAAAAAAATAAACATACTAAAAATGTTTAGAATTCCATGCATCTTCTTCCACTTGCCTGGCATATGCTTGTACTCCTTTCCCTGCCCTCCCTCCATGCCAACTCACAGTTCCCTTAGCCTTTGCACATGCTGCTACTTCTACCTGGAATGCTCTTTACTGTCATTAGGCCTGCCTAAAAACACCTCCTTATCCTTTAAATTCCAGTTCACAGATCTCCTCTCTGAAATTTCGTTAACTCTCCACTCCCATCTAAGTAGAATTAATTGTTCCCTTCTTGGTGCAATCACTGTACTCTACATATCTTTATTGAAGTATTTATCATATTGCACTGCAATTATTTATATATAATTACTCTCTCCTAATAGACTTTGAACTCCTTGAGGACAGGGATTTTGTCAAATTTACTTTTAAATCCCCAGAGGTTAGTACAGCAGATGGCACATAGCATACTAGTTAAGAGCAAATGGCTTGGTAGAAATCCAGACTCTGCTATTTACTAGATCATAACCTAGGGCAAGGCATTTGACCTCTCTGTGCCTTAAAATCCACATTGGTAAGATGGGAATAATAATAAAGGATGAAGGCTGGACGCAGCAGCTCATATCTATAATCCTAGCACTCTGGGAGACCAAGGCAGGTGGATCACTTGAGCTCAGAAGTTCAAGACCAGCCTGAGCAAAAGTGAGACATCGTCTCTACTAAAAACAGAAAAAATTAGCTGCGTGCAGTGGCGTGTGTCTGTAGTCCCAGCTACTCAGGAGGCTGAGGCAGGAGGATGGCTTGAGCCCAGGAGTCTGAGGTTGCTGTGAGCTAGGCTGATGCCATGACACTCTAGCCCGGGCAACAGAGCAAGACTTTGTTTCAAAAAAACAAAACAAAAAAAAATGATACAGGATGAGCATTCCTAATCCAAAGGGCTCCAAAATCTGAAACTTTTTGTACTGCAACATGATGCTACAAGTAAAAAATTCCACATTTGACTTCATGTGACAGGTGGCAGTCAAAACTTTGTTTCATGCATAAAATTATTTAAAATAGTATCTAGAATTACCTTCAGTCTATGTTTATAAAGGTCTATATGAAAATAAATGAATTTTGTGTTAGGCATGGGTTCCATTCCCAAAATATCTCATTATGTGTGTGCAAATATTTCAAAATTCCTCCAAAAAAATCCAAAATCTGAAACAATCCTTGTCCCAAGAGTTTTGGGTCAGGGATATTCAAAGTACTTAGTACCTACCTCTGAGATAGAAACATGGTAGATAAGGTACATAAAATGCATGACACTGTGCTTGGCAGATAGTAAGCATTCAATAAGTGTTGGCTGTTATTATTATTGTCATTATTATTTTTAGGAATTCAATAAGTATTAATTGATTGAATGATTCAATGAATGAATGGGCAAACATATTTTAGGTGGCTGCTCAGGTATCTAAATCCAAGCCCAGCTGATGGGAAGTTCTTCGTCTTTCTTCTGCACCCTCCCTCTTTCCTGTTTTATTCTCTATCCTCATTATTCTTTCTCAATGAATCTAATATAATTTTACATATATGCAAATTAAAATCTTCCTTCACTATAAAGTCTGTATTCTTTTTTTAGTGAATAAAAAGTGAATCTTTGTTATAATTGGGAATTATTTTTACACTTAACATAGATTAAAGCCTCAGAATGTCTTAATCCAGTCCTAACTATAATTGTCAGAGAGTGAAAATATGTCATTTTTACCTGATGTAGTAAAGGGAGTGAGCGTATTTACATGTCTCCCAAACCAGGTTCTCTAGAATCATAGTTTTCCTATCCTGTACTAATAGGCCTGGAGCTAGTTAGAATTTGTTGTGCATAAGCACAATGACTCCCTAGGAGAATAACAAGAGATAATATCTATAGCAAAAAATAATGTTATATGTACAAAGTAAATGAACAAGTTTTTACAGCCTACTTAAATGCTGTAGTGAAAACAAGTGCTTATAATTTGTTATAGGTGCAGCACTTATCACATTTCATTATAGTTATTTGTTTCCATGCTTGTAAGCAGGGAATGTATCATATTCATCTTTGTATCTGCAACCTCAGCAGAGTGTTTGGCACATAATATTCATTTAAGAAATATTTATGGATAAATACTTACAGTCAAAGTTCCATGTCACTCAAAAAAATTCATATTGGTAGCACCACAAATTGTGGTAGAAATCACTCCAAAATTTGCTGGATCTATTGGGTTTTTTTTTTTTTATATATTTACAATCTATTTTATTTAACCCAATATATCAAAATATTGTCATTTGAACATGTGGCATAGCCATATTTTAAGTGCTAAATAACCCACATGTGGCTAGTGGCAACTATATTGGAGAGGGCAGTGTCAGACAGTTCTATGTAATCCTAGTAAGCTCCCACTCTAGTAAGCTTACCATGTTAGAAAAATCATGGCAAGTGAAGACTTCCCAACTGTACTAGTAAGGGTTCTCCAAACAAACAGAACCAATAGGATACGTACATATAAATATAGAAATAAATGTATTTTAAGGAATTAGCTCATGCAGTTGTAGGGGCTGGCAAGTCCAAATCGGTAGGCTAAGACCACAGGCTGGAGAGACCCAGAGAAGAGCTGATGCTACAGTTTGAGTCTGAAGGCAGTCTGGAGGCAGAATTTCTTCTTCCTTGGGGGATCTCAGTATTTGTCTCATAAGCCCTTAAATTAAGGGCTTCAGCTGGTTAGACAAGGCCCATCCACATTATGGAGTGCAATTTGTTTTACTCAAAGTCTACTGGATTAAATGTTAATCACATCTAAAAAAATTCCTTTAAAGCAACATCCAGACTGATTTTTGATCAAACATTGGTGAATCATAGCCTAGCCAAGTTGACACATAAAATTAACCATCACACCAAACAAAACAAAGGAAAAGATTTGAAGCAATGACCCACATAACTCAGGAAGCAATCCTTATCCAATAAGTCTAGATAGAATTGATCTTTTCTTTGGCTGTGACATCCTGGCAAAAAGAAAGACTTTACATTTTCCTTTAAACTGCATATTATTCTCCTGGATGGCCTTCACTTGAAACATTTTAATTATTATAACAAATAACTTGATTGAATCATTTTGGCAAGGATATTTCATAAATTAAACAAATCAACAAAAGAAACTAGGAATGTCTCAATAGCATTCCCTCAGGAAGAAAGGGTAATCCACAAGAATATGTTTATGTATATAACATCCAATGACATCATGGGAAATTACAGATGATGGTTATCAATTTTTTTCACATTCTGTTTCACATAGGACTGATAAATTCAGAAATCACACACTTCAATTACTTCCCTGTTTTTCTGTTCTTCATAAGTTAAGATTTATATAGTTGTCATTTTTGCCTGCCTGGTGTTGCATTATCCCAGGAAAAAATGGAAAGCAATCCGTCTTCTCCCACTTTGGAACTTGAAGGGAAAAGATGTTTCCCTTGCCAGCTCCCTGGCAACTGGGGTGAGGGCATGTGAATGAGGCTCAGTCAATTAGAAGATCCCCTTAAAAGGCTGACTGCTGGTGTAGGGGGGTCTGAGATTATTGGAGGTGGCTATGGTGGAGTTGAAAGGCCAATGCAGTGGAAGTGAGTGTACAGAAGCACCAGTGCCAACAGTAGCAACTCTGTTCAACAATCACAATGCCATAACATGGTACCACAGGAAGACTCTCTCTATGGCAGAGACTGGATCTTGCTGTGTCTTGCATTCTTGGCTCTTGCTCACCATCTGATTGTATGAGCTAGCAATTATAATATCTTTCCAATATGTTTTTTTTTTCCTTCTAAAGTAGCCAGAGTAATTTCTGTTGCTTACCACCAAGAACCTTGACCCAGTGTAGAACCCCAACTACAGAAGGTGAGATTTTTTTTTTCTTTTAAAATGTTTAATTATCATGGGTCTATAATAGGTATGTATATTTATGGGGTACGTGTGATGTTTTGACACAGGCATACAATGTGTAATGATCAAATCAGGGTAATTGGGGTATCCATCACATCTTGCACTTATTTCCTTGTGTTAGGAGCATTCCAATCCCACTCTTAATTATATTGGGTTTTCACTCTGGCTTATCACTTTGTATATAATATTGTAACATGTCAATTAGCTGTTGAATTTTAGGTGTCAATTTCAGGATGATATATTAATCAACTATAAATCATAATCTAGAAGATGTACTACATACACTGTGGGAGAGATTTTTATTGCAAACTTATGATTTATTGATTTTATTTAACTTTATTTTAGATATAGTCTACATGGGAAAAAAATAAAAAGTTATTCTTATCAGAAAATTCAGATTAAGCATATTCTTTCTAAGATTTGTGCTTTTTTCTAATAGGCCAGGTTTTTTTGAACTTCCAATTCAAAATTTAATGAAAGAGAGTAAGACAAACTCAACATGTTTATAAAATTAATCTTTTTGGCCCCCTCAACTAACTGCTTTTCTGTACTCATTTACTTATGTTAATAGCATCATTCTCCCAATTAGTTAAGATAGAAACATCAGAGTAATAGTATACTTTTCTTTCCCTCTCTCTCTCTTACTCCCTTCCTCCAAGTTTCAGGACTTACTGATGAATTTTGGACGAAGTCAGAGAAGAAAAGTGAAATAATGAGTCCTAGGGTTCTTGCTTGAGCAACTGGGTAGATGGTGTAACCATTTGGTGAAATGGAGAAGAAAGAAAGGTCAACAGTGTAGGGGTGAAAATTGTTATCAAGATGCCTTTGGCTGCAAGTAACAGAAATATTCAACTTAAATTGAGTTACACAATAAAGAAAGTTATTATTTCATATAAGTCAAGACATGGAGGGCTCCAGATGTGGTTTGTTAAATTATTTGCTCTATTATTTGCTCAGTAATTCTTTGCTCTATTAATTATTTGCTCTATTATTTGCTCAGTAATTCTTTTTGTTTTGCCCTCCTCCAATGGTGGCTCCATCCTCGTATTGGTAGCAAGGTTGCTTTCAGTTCTGAGCATCATGTCCATGTACAACAATATAAAAAGGAAGAAAAAGACTATATTGTGGCCGGGCGCGGCGGCTCACGCCTGTAATCCTAGCACTCTGGGAGGCCAAGATGGGTGGATCACTCAAGGTCAGGAGTTCAAAACTAGCCTGAGCAAGAGTGAGACCCCATCTCTACCTAAAAAAATATAAAGAAATTAATTGGCCAACTAAAAGTATATAGAAAAAATTAGCCGGGCATGGTGGCGCATACCTGTAGTCCCAGCTACTCGGGAGTCTGAGGCAGGAGGATCGCTTGAGCCCAGGAGTTTGAGGTTGCTGTGAGCTAGGCTGACACCACGGCACTCTAGCCCGGACAACAGAGTGAGACTCTGTCTCAAAAATAAATAAATAAATAAATAAAATAAGACTATATTGTGTAGTAACTGCTTAGAAGGGAGAAAAATCATTTCCAGAAATGTCCCAGCAGACATCCCCTAATATCTCATTGGCTCAAATTCACTCACATTCCTATCTTAAACCAATCACTGACAAGAGGAATGAAATAACCAGGATTTATCCCTGGACCTGGGGACAGAGTCATCTTCCCCAAGCCACATGGTGGGGAGGGGTATGGAAAACCTAACAAAATTGTGACTCTGCCAATAAGAGAGAAGGGGAAAATGGACTTGAATAAGCAGCCAATAGCATCTGCTACAAAAATCAATGGTTCTGTTTTTGCAAATATTAAGTTTAAGGTATCTATGAGACAGCCACGTGGAAAAGTCAAAAAGGCAACTGAAAATGTGAGTTTGAAGCTCACAGAAGGGTCTCAGCTGGAGATATAAATTTGCAAGGGAGCAGCCTAGAGATAGTGTTAAATCCATGGGAATAGATTAGATCACTTAACAAGAGAGTATAGAGAAAAGGGCCTTAAATTAACCATCTTTAAAGCAGAGATAATAACATTACATACCTTATTGGATTTTTATGAAAGTCAATTGAGATAATGAGAATAAAGCACTGGATACATAGTCATACTCAATATCTATCTAATAGTATGTAAACCAATATCTCTGATAGCCAAATTTCAGTCACAATAACATCCGAAGAGAAAAGATACTTTCTATCAGGCAGACCTTCCCAATATCGCACTTTATAGATGATTGCCTACTGTGTTAACATTTATTGTTCTCTGTCTTTTTCTCTGAAATGATTACTACATGGAATGTCTAAGTAATTCAAAACTCCGTTTATAAAATGTTACTAATATCATAAATATATGACCAATTTTCAAACACAGAAAAATGTGTTTAATATCAAAACATACCAACCATAATTTAATCTTATTTAATAAATCAAAAATTTTGTCACTAGCTTGTTATCTCTCAGAGTCTTCATTAGTATCACCAATTGTGAGAATATCGGTTGGTATGACATGACACCATTATGCTAAGATCGTACACTTCTGTAAAGAAGTGATAAATGATCAAGGAAAAAGCTGTGTACCAAAATATAAAAGCAAGTTACAAGAATCAACAAGCAATTGATGGGCTTACATATACTGTATACAAAATTCTTCCTAACAAAGTTTTGTCGGGCTTTATAATTTAAAGATTGTTCTAACAGGCCGGGCGCGATGGCTCACGACTATAATCCTAGCACTCTGGGAGGCCAAGGTGGACAGATCGTTCGAGGTCAGGAGTTTGAAAGCAGCCTGAGCAAAAGCAAGACCCTGTCTCTACTAAAAATAGAAAGAAATTAATTGGCCAACTAAAAATATATAGAAAAAATTAGCTAGGCATGGTGGGGCATGCCTGTAGTCCCAGCTACTCGGGAGGCTGAGGCAGAAGGATCGCTTGAGCCCAGGAGTTTGAGGTTGCTGTGAGCGGGGCTGACGCCACGGCACTCTAGCCCAGGCAACAGAGTAAGAATCTGCCTCAAAAAAAAAAAAAAAAAAAAAGATTGTTCTAACAAGCAACTCGTGGTGAATATTACACCAAAGTTTGTGGACCACTCACTGATAACTTTGCTATGGAAGAGAAACTCATATATCTGGCTATCATGGCTTCAGATCATCCCTTTTTTCCTGACACTCTATTTACCTTTACCATAACAACTTTTGATCCCAGTTTGTCTTCACCAATAGATTAATATACTAAATGGCACGTACTTCTTATTGAATATTAACAAATCATTTGTCAATTTAGTTCACACAATTCAATTCTTTAGTCAAATCAATTCCATAAGAGAACATATAAAATTGAATTTTTACACATTTAACTTAAGGACTAGACATTGAACCTTTTGTGTCACCACCAAATTATGACTATCCCATGTTGCCATGCCTGAAATGCATTAATTGATTATCCTAGATAGTATAATGTGACATAATGCTATAGATTTTTCTTTATATTTGAACATTAAACTGCTAATCATGTCTGGCTCTCTTTAATTAAAGTACGACCTAATGTCCAGTATGTAACTATTTTGTGGGTAATTCGTTAAACCTGGTATTCTTGTCAAATTGAAGATAACATTTCTAGTAACTTTTCATGATCAAGAGTTTTCTTAACTAACTAGAACTGCTTAAAATAACAGGGAGGATCAGAGAATTAAAATTAACTCCATTTTCACCTTAACAGCTAACCGACCCTACCTTCTGCCTATGGTTTCAAATACTGAACTATTTTTCTGTTCAATAATCCAAGAATTCTTCCAAAAATAGTGGATGAGTTACCCTGAGCCTTCCATACTCTCTTCCTTCTTCTTTCTTCCATACTGTGGTTAGTCTATAACCTCAAAACAAAGGTTTACTTAAGCCTGTCTGTTTGAGTGCCTTTGATATATAAAGTAGGGATATTCTACATTGAGATTAAAAAAGGTCTCCACTTATGCTAAAGTATGTAATAAATATTCATCTTCTACCAAGCCTCCACCTCCTTCCTCTTCCAAAATTAGTTATAGAATATGGATCAGACACTTGCCCATTTTTCCCTGACTCAAACTACAGAATAAAGGAGTGGAAACAGATAAAAACCACCTTAAGAGAACAGAAAAAAAGAATCAGAAAGTAGTTCTATCCTTGAAATCCTTGACACGCTAATTCAAACATACAGAACCTTATAGCCCAAAGAAGGTACTTCCATTACTCACCCTGAGTAGCGAGTTTCTCCCAATACTCTCCCAACTTTAAAGTGAAAAACTGAGACAGTTGCCCAGATAATTATTAATAATTCAATTTCTCTTTAAATTCTCTTCAATTGCTAAGATAGACATGTCTTCAACATCTTATTTTATGCTTTTCATGTTAATGCTATTTGAACTTTTATCCGATATTCATGAACAGGTAGTATCATTTATGTACCTACAGACTGCCTACAAACTTCTCAAGTGCACAGACTCCCTTCACTTCACTTGCGGTAAATCCCTGTGACATTAATAGGAATTCCATATAAGTAGAAAAAGGACAAAAGAGCTCTTAAAACTTACACTTCTGTAAAATATACTAAAATGTTTGTTGGGCCTCTTTTTTCATATAGTTCAGTGAGTCAAATCAAGTGTAAGAAACTGTTTCCAAAATGCGGCTGTAAGTTAAACAAAAATATAAAACACAAAACCAACTTGAGATAATTTTCTGAAGAAATTCTTCAGATCAGATTTATCTAACATGCAAATTCATACTCTGGCCACATGTGGCTTGAAACATCCATGTGAGGTCAGTTGAAAACAATTTCACGAGACATAATGAGAAAGACCTAGAATAGTCTTGGGGAAAACTATGGTATTGTTTTCCAGTTAATTTCTACGTCTTTATGCCCTTTCCCCCTGCTCCTGAGCAGACCTCTGAGCCGCCAAATCCACTTCTGTGGAGACTCACTGGAGCTGAGCAGTGACAGGCTCCAGACTGCACTCAGGAGTAATATCAAAGAATTTTAGAGCCAGAAGGAAATACAATTCTCAACTCAAACTACAATGCTGACAGTTAAAAGCCCAGAGAATTTAAATACTTTTCCCAAAGTCTAATATGCTATAGCTAATCCCAAATCTGCAGTTTATTTTGTGGCCTTCAAGGGATCTAAGACCCATTTTTGGATAGTCTTCCTTTCTTGTTATAAAGTAGTAAACTAATTCAACCCAAGACAATGATGGTGTTTAACTCACATTGTCTTATGTGAACTTCCTAATATATGTATAATCTATGCTGTAAACAGGAAATCAGTTAAAGGTTAAAAATGCAAGTTTATTTCCATTATTGATTGTAGCTGTTTATGTCAAGCCAAAACCTCTTAAAATAATACTTTGATTCCTATTGGTTTGTGTTAACATAGAAGAGAAACAGGAAAAAGCAAGAAGACAAAAGCTCATCTTCTAGGAAGATTTTTTCCAGGTAGTTAAGCCTCCCTGGGTTCAAATAGCAGAGCTGGCCATAAAGGCAGAATGGTCAGGGAATTTTCTGGAGAGTGTGAACTGTGAAGATAGGGTTGTGTGAGGAAGAAGGTTAGCACAATTGAGAATTCTCATTTGGTAGGCAAATTTGAAAAAGCCCCCATTTGAATCTGGAGTACTAAGCCCTTGTTGATAACTGCTGATATGCAAATTTTAAAATCTCTGGACCTATGAAAACATTCTGAAATTCAAAAGTAAGAAACCACCTAGAAAAAGAGCCAAAAAACTTTCTCTGGAAAAAGCCAGATAGTAAATATTTTGGTTTTGCAAGCCATATAGCCTGTGTCACAACTTTGTCCTACATTGTAACAAGGAAGCAACTATTGTAGCTTTATAGTGCAAAAGCAGCCATAGATACTATGTACATGAATGGGTGTGGCTATATGCTAATAAAACTTTTTACTGTCAAAGGAAAATAACCCAAACTCTGTAAAATAATTTAAAGAGGTTTATTCTGAGCCAAATATGTGCGACCATCGTCCAGAGATCCACACCCAAGAAGCCTTGAGCAAGTGGTCTGCTGTGGTTGGGTTACAATTTGGTTCTATTTATTTTTTTATTTTTTGAGACAAGAGTCTTGCTCTGTTGCCCAGGCTAGAGTGCCATGGCATCAGCCTAGCTCACAACGACCTCAAACTCCTGGGCTCAAGCAATCCTCCTGCCTCAGCCTCCCAAGTAGCTGGGAGCTTGTAGTGAATTTATTTTAGAGGGAGCCATTCCTCTGATTATTCTAGATGGAGGTGGGCAAGCTAAAGCTGCCTATTTTTGTAATGTGAACTAAACTAAAATCTTAAGCCTTCCCCAGCTGACTGAATGGACCACCTGTTGGCCAAGGGGACTCCCCCCCGCAAAAAAAAAAAAAACCCTGTAAGGCTGAGCCACCATGCCCTGCTATTTTTTCAATATATATTTTAATTGTTCAGCTAATTTCTTTCTATTTTTAGTAGAGACGGGGGTCTCACTTTTGCTCAGGCTGGTCTCGAACTCCTGAGCTCAAACAATCCACTCGCCTCGGCCTCCCAGAGTGGTAGGATTACAGGTGTGAGCCACCATGCCTGGCTTACAATTTGGTTTTATACATTTGAGGGAGACAGGCATTATATGTAAAGTCATAAATCAATACATGGAAGGCATACATTGGTTTGGCCCCCAAAGGCAGGACATCTCTAAGCGGGGGATTACAGATTTGATTTGTAGTTAGTTAAAGAAATGAAGCTGTGTCTAAAGACTTGGAATGTTTTAAGTTAAGATAAGGAAGTCTTTAATCAGAGACAAACCACTGGACATATACCGAAACTCAAGTGATCTGTTAAGTAAATTGATGACCTGCAGGTGTGGTTTAACCTTTGTCTTACATGGCCTTAGGCTTGTTAATGATTTTATATCATCTTATTAAAAAGAATAACTCCAAAAGGGACAGGGAATAACTAGGCATGTCTGACCTCTCTTCTCCTCATGGCTGGCAACTCAGCCTTATGGGGTTTTTTTTGGGGGGGGGAGTCCCGTTGGCCAACAGGTGGTCCATTCAGTCAGCTGGGGAGGGCTTAAGATTTTATTTTAGTTCACATTACAAAAATAGGCAGCTTTAGCTTGCCCACCTCCATCTAGAATAATCAGAGGAATGGCTCCCTCTAAAATAAATTCACTACAAAAACATGTGAAAAGTTTAGAAAATTTTCTGATTCTTTTTAATAAGATCAAAGAATAAATTGCATTTATGAGAGCAAAATAAGCATTCATAAAAATGAAACAATTTGAGAATAGAAAAGATTGAATTTAAAACATAATTACCAAAATTAAAATTGCATTGAAGTCAGCGTACAACAAAGTGGGAAGTAGAATTAGTAAATCAAGAGGCAAATTTAACCAAATTAAAGAGATAAAGGATAAAGGGAAGAAAAATACGAGGATAGGAATAAATGCATGGAAGAAAGAGATGTTTAATAAGAATTTCTAAAAGAGAAACTAACATACAGAAAGGAAGGAATAATCAATTAAATGAAAAAGATCTTTCTGTGCTGATAATTTAGCATGAGTGGGGAGTAGGGCATATGTCAGATAAAAGAAGATAGGCCATGTGTTGATAGCTGTTGAAGCCAAGTGATGAATACTCTTCTTCCTACTTTTGTAAAATGAGAACTATTTTTATACGTTTATAAATTTCCATAAGAAACAAATTTTTAATTTTTATGGGTTTTTCATAATTTTAAAATAATGCATGTTAATTTTTTAATGCCAAATAAAGCACAAAGAAATCCAATTTATGATCCTGCTACCTAGACATCACTCCTATTAATATTTTCACGAACTATTCTTCTTTTTTCATTTCACATATATGCTTATACAATTGGAATAGTTCTATACATACTTCTTTGTATCTTGTTTGCTTTGCAGACATAACAGACATAATTCCATTTTAACTTTATTAATTAGGACCAGGAAAAAAATATATGTTTGACATTCTACTGAAGGCCATATTCACAGACTCATTATGATTTTGCAGCTAGATTTCAACTGATTTGGTATAGAAATTTTTAGATTTAATGCAAAACTTAAACATCATAAATGTACAGGACAATTTAGGGATAAAAATATGATGCCTTCGGCCAGCCCGGTGGCTCACGCCTGTAATCCTAGCACTCTGGAAAGCAAAGGCAGGAGGATTGCTTGAGGTCAGGAATTCAAGACCAGCCTGAGCAAGAGTGAGACCCATCTCTACTAAAAATAGGAAAAAAATTAGCCAGTTGACTAAAAACAGAAACAAAAAAATTAGCCGGGTGTGGCGGCACCTGCCTGTAGTTCTAGCTACTTGGGAGTCTGAGGCAGGAGGATCACTTGAGCCCAGGAGTTTGAGGTTGTTGTGAGCTAGGCTCATGCCACGGCACTCACTCTAGCTGGGGCAACAAAGCGAGACTTTGTCTCAAAAAATATATATATATACACATATATATGGTGCCTTCAACAAAAGAAAGATTAAGGGAATCTGTGTTCTTGGGTGCAAGCAATTGAAATCATCTCTAACATAAGCAAGACAGGAATTTACTGGAAGGCTTTTGGGAGCTCACAAAATCAATGAGTAACCTGAAGGAAGAAATTCAGAAAATGGCAGAAGTCAAAGTAGCAAAAGCCACAATCCAGGTAATACCAAAGGAAGAGTCTGACTAGGACACTAGGGGCAGCAGGAGGGGAGGTGTTGTCACATTGCAGGATCCTACTGACTGCAGATGTGTGTCACTCCCTGGACTGGAGTGTCCAAATCTTGGAGCCTAGATAAAGTACCCTTACCCTGGCTGCCACAAGACAGGGAGAGGAAGATTACCCCTCTTTGGTTTCATTACTGGAGGGCAGGCCCCGCATCCCACTAGAGTTGCACACAACAGGGCAGGAAGGAAGGTGGATGGGGGAGGAATATATATATTTCTGTAGTTCCAGTCTTAATGTTCATGACAAAAAATTACTATGTGATCATGAACCTAATCCTTGACTTTTAATCTTCTCCTTTAAATAATGAGAACAATATTTGCTCCTCCTGGCTTTGTTGATATGTTGTATAAGATAAATGATTTAATATCTGCTAACTACACTGAACACCTCAGGAAAAGAATGCATTATGGATACAAGTTATTTTAATTAGGGAAATTATAATTAGTAAAGATCACAATATCTGCTGTGCTTCAGACATAGGTAATAATAAATGTTACTAACTCAAAGATACCAGAAACTGCAAGTGTTTTCCTCTAAGTTCATTAGATTATACATAAGCTTAAGTCTTAAAATTGCATTAATTTTTAGTTAACTTTTAAAAATGTTTATATAAAATACAGTTCCAAGGCTTGGAATTGGAGAGGAGAAGAAAGATGCATGGATTGTTCAGTTGGTTGGATCTGTTACATTAATTTCACAATCTGTGAAGGAGTGGATTGCCCCTTGAATGGTAATGGAAAATTAGTTTCTTTATTTCTTCATTAAGACTGTGGGAGGAAAATTAATACTGTCTTCAGCTTTTCCAAATTAATAGGATATATCTTTATTAAAATGATGAATGTACATGACTACTTTCTCTTTGGTTGAGAGACTCTCTAACTCATACAGTAACTGAACTTAAAGCTGAGACTTAGAAATCATCTTGTTAGGAAACTGAGGTTCAGTTAGGCTAAATTATTTACCCAAGGTCACACAATTAAAGACAGAGCAAAACTAGAAACTTAAGTTTCTGACTGTTAAACTGGTCCTCTTTCAAATTCATCAAGCCCTTTAAATGGGGGAAAAAAAGAAATTTCTTTATTAGACTTTTCATGCTTTTGGTTCCTATGCTCTGAAAGGTAGTAATCCCTTATACAGAATAATATAAGAAAATATGTAACTTTTCCTGACTGTCTTTTTGTGAGGTTCAGTTGGAAAAAAATAGAACCACGATCTTGGAAAGAGCAAAACTTGGGCAAAATCGTGAAGTCAAGTTTTTCTTTAATTCCCCCTTTCTCTATTTTATTTTATTTATTTATTTTTAACATGGGGCCTCGATATGTTGTCCAGGCTGGTCTCAAACTCCAGAACTCAAGAGATCCTCCTGCTTCATTCAGCCTGTTGAGTAGCTGGGACTACAGGCATGTACCACCAAACCCAGCTCCGTTTTGTACTCCTGCACAAACCCAGTTCCCACTTAATTCATTCCTCTTCCACCATCCTTCTTCGTTAAAACAACTCTGAGATTTTATTTTACTGCTTTATATATAAACAGTATTATGAAGTACACACACACACACTCACTCTTGTGTGTATGCCTGGGTGTACCCACCACCCATTTTAGGAAATAAAACATGCCACTGGGACTTCTTCTTTATCTTTTCCCGATCACATCTTCTCTCCCATGCTTAGAAGTAACTAATGACTCTTCTGTGATTTCTTTCTTTTCTATAATTTCTTTGGTTTTCCTTTTAGTTTTATGACTTGTGAGTATAACCCAAATCAATACGTTGTTTAGTTTTATGCATGCTTTCAAACTTTATATAAGTGGCATAAACATAAATATATTCCTATGATTTTCTTTCTTCACTCAACATTTCATTGAAGAATTATTATATATGTTGATGCATGTTGGCTTAACATATTTATTTTGAGTGCTGTATTGCATGCCATTAGATGAATATAACAAAATATATTTATCCATTCTTCTGTTGATGGTTGATATGATTTTTTTGTTATTGCAAACATCACTGCCAAGAATATTCTTGCACCTATCACCTGTTGCATGGAGGTGAGAGTACCCCAGTAGTAGAATTGATGAATGGTAAGGTATGAGCATCTTCAGATTTGCAATAATGCCAAATTGCTTTCTGGAGTTATTTTTACCAATTCTGTTTCATCTAAGAGTGATTTTTAGTTACCATTGATCTATATCCTTGAAAATGAACTTGTTTCATTTCTTCCAATCAGGTAGTGGTTTTATTTTACATTTAACTGATTAATGTAATACATGAGCATGTTGTCATATATTTATTGGCCATTCTGAATTTTCCTATGATCATTTTTATTGGATTTTTTTATATTGATTTGCGATATGCAAAATTTACAGTTTTTTATATATTCTGAATACTAATTATTCATCAATTATCCATTTTGAAAATATTTCTTCCTTGTTGTGAGTTATCTTTGAAATTTTTCATTATGTCTTTTGCTGAAAAAATTATATTATATGATTTATTCCAAAATTTCATTTAACAAATCCCCCCTTTTTAACATAGAAGTATTCCCAATGCTTTGTGTAACTCATGAGTGATTTTTATATCCTCCACAATTATTTATAACAATATTTTTTTCTAACAATAAACCTGCTTTTTAAAAAAGTGGCCTGCTCAGAACAGACTCTGATGCCCAAAGTCAAGTGGAAAAAAGTGATTCTGTACAATAAAAGAGAGAAGAGGAGGAGGACCAGGACCAAATGCTGCGTGGAAAAGAGTCACAGTGATGTGGATCTCAGCTCTGCACTATGAAGACAGAAGAAATATCTAAGGGGAATTCATCAAGCTGTGTGCTGAGCATTTTTCAATTTTTTTTAAAAGTCTGTCTTCCACCTCCCCTACATAATCTTTAGTAAATTCAACATTGCTGACTAAATGGTTTTCATGCAGTGAGCTCTCTATGGTGAATGTAAGTAAGTGCCAAGTCTTAACTCAGGTTGGCTGGTGACAAGAGAAACTGCACAGCCAGTATCTGGGCTGAATTTGTTTTTTAAAATAGCAAGGCAATGAACCTTTTTTAGAGCTACATCTTTGCACATATCTAGGATTATTTTTGTGGCATAAATGTCCAGACACTGTATTAAAACGAAAGGATCATTTTTAAGGCTATATCTGTGTTGCCAAACTGCTCTCCAGAAAAGTTGAACGAATGTATCACCAGCAGATTATTTGGATATTCATTTCCTCATACCTACATTTTAATCTTTATCAAATTAATGGGGAAAATGGTAGCTCCTTGTTTTGACAGGGCTTTATGACCACCCACTGAATTTTTCAGCATTGCTCTAAATAGTCTCCTTGTCTCTCATCTTTCACCACGTCAATTCATTCTGTATGCCACTGCCAGATTAATCTTCTTACAGCAGGACTCCTATGACACTATTTCTCTGTTTAAAAATCTTCCCTGACTCCCCACTGCCTACTGACTCAAGTACAAACTCTTTAGTCTGTCATTTAAGACACTTGGCAATATGACCGCATCACATATTTCTAATCTTATTTTAGCCTCCACTTTCTTACACATACCCTATGATCCAGTCAAAATCATACAGTCATTGTTTTCCAAAACATGACCCATAATTTCTCATCTCCATGTCATAATCATCAAGTGTTGAAAATTCTTATCATGAGTACAGTAAATCTCCCCTCCCCTGCCCGTGGCAGATATTGCTAATTAATCATCACACTCTTTCCCACTGAGCTGGGATACAATGTCTCACATAGTGCTACAAACTGCCCCTACCAATTAACTGGAATTGGCACTTGAGGTGAAACTGACTTGCCAGTCCTAATAGTCCTTTCACCTACTTGGCCTTTACCCCAGCTCCTCTTCTTGAGTTTGTTCCCATGAATTGATGCTCACTCCAAATGTTCCCTCCTCTAGAAAGCTTTTCCTGATTCCACTCACCATGTGCAATTCGCTAAGCACATTACAATGGCTCTTACACTTCTTACTTCATTTTGCCTTGTTTTTTTTTTTTTTTTTACATGAGTGCTGCCCTCTGCCCTTTTGGGACTGTTATAAATGTATTAAGGCAATAAGAATAGTAAAGAGTTCGGATTTTGGAGCCAGACTGAGTTAGCTCAAATCCTGGACCTGTCCCAAACAGCTATGTGCCCTTGAGCAAGTCGTTCAACATCTTTGAGCGTTAGTACCCTCCTCTATAAAATGGGCAGAATAATTGGACCTACTGAAGAAAATTAGGAGGATGCAATGAGAAAATGTAAGTCAAGTACTTAGCCAAGTGCCACACATATATTAAGCCTTCAAGAATGTTATTAAATACTACCTCTCAAAAACTTACACATAGAGTTACCATATTACCTAGCAATTCCGCTTCTGGGTATATATGTATATACCCAAGAAACTTGAAAATATACATTCACACAAGAACTTGCACATAAATGTTCATAGCAACATTATTCATAATAGCCAAAAAGGGAAAACAGCCCAAATGTCCATCAACTGATGAAGGTTAAACAAAATGTGGTATATCCACACAATGGATTATTATTTAGCCATAAAAATGGGTAAAGTACTGACACATGCTACAGCATGGATGAACCTTGAAAACATTATACTAAGAGAAAGAAGCCAGTCACAAAAGACTGGCAAAAGAATTCTATGATTCCATTTCTATGAAATGTCCAGAATAGGCAACTCCATAGAGACAGAAAGTAAATTTGTGGTTTCTAGGGGTAGAGGGAGAGGGAATGAGGAGTGACTGGTTAATGGGTACAGGCTTCTTTGTGGGGGTAATGAAAATGTTCTAGAATTACATAGTAGTGATGGTTGCAAAACATTGTAAATATTCTAAAAGCTCCTAAATTGTACACTTTAAGATGGTTAAAATGGTATCTTTCATGTTATGTAAATTTTATCTCAATTTAAAAGATGGTTTTTATATTACCAATTCATCTTTATGTCCCCTAGAGCATTTAAGGACATATCATTAAGAAGGTGATTTTTTTATTTTTTTTTTTGAGACAGAGTCTCACTTTTGTTGCCCAGGCTAGAGTGCCGTGGTGTCAGCCTAGCTCACAGCAACCTCAGACTCCTGGGCTCAAGCAATCCTCCCACCTTGGCCTCCCAGAGTGCTAGGATTATAGGTGTGAGCCACTGTGCCTGGCCAAGAAGATGATTTTTTTTAAAAAAAGGAAAGATATTTAATGTGATCCTAAATGCAAAAGTGAAATGATTTGAGTAGACTCTATAAATCGTAGCTATTACAATCTGCATGCATGACAAACCCTAGATGAAATAATAATTTATTCTTCCATAGAAATTCCAAGAATAGCCTAGGCCCAACTAAAAACAGTTCCAAAAATCTTGGGATTACACTTGGCTAAAATGCAATTCGACAAAAAACACTAATGGGAAACTACAACTAACCAATGATTCCGTGAAAAAATCCAATTAAAACAAGAGGCTATTTTTAAGCCATGTTCTTAAGATGTTAGTATCCACTGTTGACAAAGGGAAATGCTTGTCATTTTCCATTATATGAAAGTGGACATGTACCTTAGTAATCCTTTCTGGAGTTTAATTTGACAACATGTATAATACATACCTATATTTATCCTGACAAAATTATTGGAATGATGTATTCTAAGTGGTGAACTTGGAGGTAGAGTTTGGCATTTTTCTCTTTTTCCCTTATCTTCTAATTTTTCTATAATAAACATAAATATTGCTTTTTTAATAGAAAATAATAAAAGTATCATTTAACTTTTTGACAGGTCATTTGGGAGTGGAGAGGGGAGCCAGTTGCTGAAGTCAACTTATTTTTTTTAATTTTAAGAATAAACTAGAACTTTTTTTTTTTTTTTTTGAGACAAAGTCTCAACTCTGTTGCCCGGGCTAGAGTGCCATGGCATCAGCCTAGCTCACAGCAACCTCAAACTCCTGGGCTCAGGCGATCCTTCTGCCTCAGCCTCCCAAGTAGCTGGGACTACAGGCATGAGCCACCATGCCCGGCTAATTTTTTCTATATATTTTTAGTTGGCCAATTAATTTCTTTCTATTTATAGTAGAGACGGGGTCTCGCTCTTGCTCAGGCTGGTTTCGAACTCCTGACTTTTGAGCAATCTGCCCACCTCGGCCTCCCAGAATGCTAGGATTACAGGCATGAGCCACCGCGCCCGGCCTAAACTAGAACTTTTTTGATATGCCTAGAATAAATATGTAATTAGAAAATGACTCATGAGATATTATTTTTACAAGTCAATTTTTACAATGCAAAAGTGCAATATTATGTTCCTGAAAAAGGTGAGGCAATAATCTCTTGTAATTTTAGGAACAGAATCTCCACACTTACTGAAGCGAATTGTTAAATTGCCTTCTAAAATGGTTATTCTAGTAGTGAATGGAGAATGCCCTTTTCCACACCCTTTCCAGCACTGAATGTATCATTATCTTTTCTCTTTGCCAATCTAACTAGCAAAATATAGAATCTCATTTTAATTTTTATCTCTGATTGCTAGTGAAACTGAACATTTTCTAAAGTTTTACTTATTGGCTTTTTGTATTTCTTCTTTTGTGAGTTGTTTCTATGTTACATCTGTTTTTAAATTATCTTTTTTCTTGCTGATTTGTTATAACACTTTAAGGGTAAAGATCTTAACCTTTTATCTGTCATATATATTGCAAATATTTCCCCTATTTGCCATTTGTTTTAATGGTGTCTTATGACTTCTAAAAATGTTTAATTTTTATGAGATCAAATCTGTCAATTTTTCCTTTATCATTTTTCCTTTGCCTTTGTTATTAGAGAGTCCTTATTCACTCCAGGAGAAGACACTATCCACTTGTATATTCTTCTAGCTCTTTTATGGGGTTAGTTTTTAATTTAATTCTTAAAGCCATCTGGAACTTATTTAGGAGTAAGATGTGAGAGTGGTAACTAACTTTTAAGAACATATTTTCAAAACATTATGCATTACCATAGATTCTGTGTAAAGAAATATTTGCAATATTAAATGTGTCCAAGGAACCATCACGTAATACAATGACATTTCCTATGGTATAAGCATTTAAACAGTTCTTCAGAGTTCATTGAAAAAAGGATTGGGCTGTATGCAAACTTATTTTAACACTTTTCTCTTGGAAAAAGTGTCTTTTTACTAATAAACTTCCATATTATTTGTATGTCTTCAACAGGTATGGATTGCTTTGCTATTAAAAAATTGGAAATTTTGCAGCGATCTATGATGATGCCACTGTACTCTAGCTCAGGAGACAGAGCAAGATCCTATCTCAAAAAAAAATTGGAATTTTATTTTTTAAAAAGAAAGAAAAGCTAACGCCTTTCATTGCATGAGAAGACGCTTCCACATGTCAGAGTCAGATCTTGAATTTCACCTTTCGATGACTAAAAGTGAACAAGAGAATATTGTCATAAGTCATAGGGAATGAATCATAAGTGCAGTTACTAAATGATTAAGTAGAATTCAAATGCCAGGGGGTGAAGTGGAAATCCTACTGGGTAGAAACCAGAAACCCTAGTTTCAATGCTCCTTCTGATTCACCTACTAACCTTCCTTAGACTAATCTCTTAAAATTTCTGCACCTGTTTGTCAATGCATTAAAGATCTTAGTCGATTGTTAGAAATGATGGGCTTGTGAGTTAACATATTTAAGTATTAAAAACATTTTGAACTAAAAATCTCCATGGACAGGATCAGCAATTGCAGTTATCAAGCAATTCAGGAAACTTAAAATGTTTCCTCAATTAATAAATGTCCTCTCCAAGATGCATGCAGCTATTATTTCAGTGTGCATAAAATCTCAAAGTCCCATTGAGGGAAGTGGATTACCAGAGGTAAATGGTTTGGGAATAACAGATATGTCATTTTACTGGTAAAGAGCCTGAAATAATAATGTATTTTAAGAAACCTAAACTTTTTCAATTTCTGCCATGTCTGAACAAGCTTTTTCTCTTTGAACATATTTCAGCTTTTTGTGTGTGTATATATATATATATAATGCACAAAACAAAAGATGCATGCTTTATAAATTGATGTTTACTAATATTCATACAAAAATGTATAGAATAATATTAATGGGGGTCACCATGTGTTTGCTCACAGGCACATCCTCAGGTTTATCTATAGCACATTGATGACATGGACTAAGAGAATCAGGGAAGCAAATTCGCAAATTTGGGAAGATCGTTTATTACTAAAGACTTCTAAATCCATAATTGGAAAAGAGTTCTCTCCCTAATGTAATCTAGGCCATCAGGCTCTAGAATATAAGTTTCCTAGAATAGTTTGACCAAAAGTGATGAAAAGGAGCATTTATTTATTAATTCATTCAACAAGTATTCATCAAGCATCTGCCAGGCCCTGGTAGTGAGGGAAATGATTATTGAACCATATGAAATTGCTGATATTAGGCTATTTTTGACTTATAAAAGTGGCAATTTCAAATGGTTCAACCCAGGAAAATTACAGAAATTCCTTAGAGAGGGACAGAAAATAAGAGAGTTGAGAAGCATAAGAAAAAATTTTCAAAGTAACAACTTAGGAGAAATAAGAAAGCATGAAAAGAGGAAGAAAAAGATAAAATTAGGAAATGTAAAAAGGGAACATACAAACAAAAATGGAAGAGAATAATAAAAACATATATTAAAAACTGACAAATTCTTAATAATTTAATTCATCCAGTATTTATTGAGTGTCCAACACTATATAAACAATGTCATGGTAGATACAATACATGCCTCAAAAGAAAGAAAAGACATTGTTCTCCCTAAAGATGAAAGACAGATCAATATGCCCTATATTTTAAAATTCTAAATTCTGAGGATTAAAGAGAAAATGAAAAAAATATTGAGGCAGTGGCAGAGCTAAAACAGGGAAAACAGTAGTAGAAATACAAGAAAGATATATAAATTCAATATAAATTCAAAAAAAAGAGAGCAAAGTTGGAAAGAAATAAAAAATAGAAGTTCTGATAATAGAAAGATTCTACAGTCATGTCACCTGATAACACAGGTATGAGAAGTGTAAATCAAGTTATCAGAGTAGAAAGGCCACTGAAGTAAATCTAAAAGTGTTTTAATATCTCTTTTGCTACATAGAGATTTCCTATCAATTTCCAACTTTATATAATTGTGGGTGAACAAATTATAAAACATATAATTTGTGTGTGCAGACATTCTAAAATTTATATTTTTCTATTATGGATTTCCTTTTTATATAATATATAAATTATATAAAAGCAAGTAATTCAAGACTATTCAGAACAGGAAAGAATAAATAAAAAATTACTTAAATAGAGTCCTCTTAACAATTCTGTTATCAAGGAAGATCAAAGAACCAGAATTTTAGCACAGGAAAAAATCTCAAGAGTTCATTCAGACCAAAACCTCAATGTCTCAGAAGAGGCAGAGAAAGTTTAGAGAAATGATTTGTTCAAAGTCGTCTAGCTAGAGAGAAGCAGACCTAGGACTAGAATTTATTTAATAATTATTTTTTCATTCACTTAACAGTTAGGAAATCCTGCCCTGTGCCAAGTGAGGTACTAAAGCAGCAAAAATACAAAGAGCAGTGAATTTTGTTCCTTGGGTCTCAAGGAGCTGTCAGGGTGGGAATATTCAGGTTGGGGAGGGACAGACATAAACTTTACTAAAGCCATTAGAGAACACCAGTAAAAGAAACAATACTTAAAAATCTACATTTTCTATTTCAAAACTCCATTAACACTTCATTTGAGAGCTTCAAGCCAGGGTGGTACTAAAATAACAAAGGAGAATCTTTCTCCAAAGGCGGATAAACAGGATCCTGGTTTATAGATTTTCTAACAGAACTTTCATTTAAAATGTGTCTTTTATTATAATCAATACCAGCAGCATTAAAACTGCATTATTGTCCTTCTCAGATGCAGAATTAACAAATGATTCTCAAACACTGTTGATTGTATAGTTAAAAATACATAATTTGTTTAAACTCCCTTTTCATATGTTGTGTATGGAAAGTACGGTTTTGCAGTTGATGCCAAATAAACTTGTGTATGAAAAAATTTGTTTACTTAGAACATGATGATTACCTGAATATGAGTTTACAAAAATGAGGCTAATAAATTGTGTGGCAATCAGAAAGTAAGACTATAATGATAAAATGAATCTGATGAGTGAATTAATTATAGTTGTAAAAATGCCAGAACCTGTACACAGAGTGACAGTTCTGTGGCCAGCTGTGACATATATCCCTGTCACGGCCCCTTGGGGCAGCTCAGAACCACACTGATCCAAGTTTCTGCATGCTCAGTAAGGACTATAAGGATTAACTATTTTTTTAAGCATGACATGTAATTCTATTACTACCCAAAGCATGACATGAAACCAGATGACTTCTCATACTGTTCTATTTTATTTAATTGTTTTGTTATTAACAATCTTTGTTCTTAAATGATAGAATTAAATATAAGCTCTCTCAAAAATTTCCTTAGACGCCTTGAAAAAAATGCTTAAAATATATCTTTACCTATTTGTTGAATCTGAAAATACCTGCATACAGATATACAATCAACCTTGAACGATGGGAGTCTTTTCTCTTTTATAAGAGACAGGACAATGGCGGGGGAAGGGGGATAGTCTCCCTATGTTGCCCAGGCTGGCCTGGAATTCCTGGGCTCAGGGAATCCTCCTGCCTCAGCCTCCTGAATAACTAGGATTACAGGCGTGCACCACTGCGCCCAGCTAACAGTAGAAGTCTTTCATTTCCCACTTGCTGACTTTACTGGGATAAATTAAAACAGCAAACAATTGATACTGAAATGTCAAGGCTAAAATGTCACAGAAACATTAAGTTCAGTAAAGCCATATCTCCTGTTCCGAGTAGTCTAATGATACAATCATCAATGTGTCTTTAAGGATATGGCTGTGACCTTACATTGCAGAGCCTCATGGCTGCAATGCCATTTCCTGTCACAGTCCTCGAGTCAATCCTCATGCCCACACAGTAAAGTGAGTTTTCATTTCATTCTTGAATTCACTCAGGTAAGTGGGTGGGTATGTGCTCAGACTCAGAGACGAATTATCACATTACTCTGAGTCCATTAATCTCATTGCTCTGATTTTTTTATTTCCTTTGAATATAAATAATTCTTTACCTACTGCCCTTCATTGCTTGACAATAACTCAAAAAAAAAAAAAAAAAGTACTAGCAAGAGTCCAGGGCCAGGGTACTACTTGGCCAATGACTATTCATTTACATCTTCATGCTTCAGTATCCCTCTTTCTAAAATGAGAATCATAATTAGCTGGGCATGGTGGCGCATGACTGTAGTCCTAGCCACTCAGGAGGCTGAGGCAGGAGGATCGCTTGAGCCTAGGAGTTTGAGGTTGCTGTGAGCGAGGCTGACGCCATGGCACTCTAGCCTGGGCAACAGAGTGAGACTCTGTCTCAAAAAAAAAAGTATTAAAAATAAAATAAAATGAGAATCATAATATCTGGCCCAACTCTATAGATAGCCAGAATAAGAGAAATACTATCTGTGAGAACACTTAAAATGCTTTGGAAGAAAGGCATAAGAATATTGTCACTTTAAAAAGAAAATGGTACAAAATAAGAAAATGAATACAGCAAGTAAATAATAGAAGAAATCAGCAATCCTGGACACTGTTGTTACTGACTAGTCTCTTTTCTCTCTTAGCCATCTAACCTTAAAACATCTTCTGTAGTGATTGAAGTTTGTGTGCATACTGCCAAATGCTCTAACATTCTTTAGGACCCAATGTTGCAGGGAAACACACAGGGATGTAATTCACCCCTGAGAAACAGACTTTCATTTCTCTACCCGCCTCTCCTCTCAGTCTGTGAACTGATATTTGATGTAAGCACAAAGCCTCATTTGTTTTGGTCCAAATATCCAGATACGTGGGTGGACTCCTTCTACCAAGGAATGTCATCAAAGTTCACATCTGCTGATTCCATAGCATGAGAGACCATTTGCCTCTCCCCAAAACAGTGTAAAGCACTTTTCGCATCTGAAAATAAATTGCTTTCACCCATCAAAAACGTATTGAGCATGAACAACATAGAAGGAACTCTGCTGGGTACTGTGGAGGATGTAAAGATGAATAAGTTAGTCCTTGTCCTTGATAAGACCTTTTACAGGCCCACATTCTCAGATATAGATTTTAGCCAGATTCAGTTCTCCTCCAGAACAGAGGCTGTGGTGTTTTCTCCCCAACTCCAGGGCTTAGTGCTATAGGTTGACTGAATGAATAAACAGAAGCATGGGTGTTCTAGTGAAGATGGTTCCTGTTCTTATGTTCAACTACAAGAAATCACTTCTAGCCTCCTCACAGTCTGATTCCAAATGTTTAATTAAGAGGGAGAGAGAAGAATCCATCATAGAAACAGGTTAGAGACCACAAGGTAGACAAATGGAAAGTGAAAAGGAAAAGAATGGAAGAAGGGAAACGAAAAAGTACCATGTAGAAAGAGTCAGTGAAAACAAAAAATTCTGCAGAAAACTTAGGAAGAATTCAGTTGATTCTCAATAATCAGAATAAAATAGACAGTAGCCTTGATGGGAAGAAAAAAAAATTGGTGAAAATTTAATTAATCAAAGATTAGAAAGGGGGGAAAATGTTTCCTTTGGCCTCCAGCAAATGCCAGGCCACTTTGGCCAAAGCATGGAACCTTAAATAATGTTCCGAAGAATTGTATTTGGACAAGGAAGAATGTGAACCTCACCAAGCATAGGTCCTCTGTCCACCTGCTGCTTTCATTACTCGAGGAATCAGTTCTCAAACTCGTTGATCTCATGACCTCTATACACGCTTTAACATTATTGAGAGTCCTACAGAGTTGTCACTTATGCGAATTATATCTAATGATATCTACCATATAGCATATCAAAACTGAGAAATTTTCAAAATATTATTTCAAATCAAGACAACAAACTGTACTTATTTTTTGTTGTGTTTCCACATGGACTTGAGGAAAAGTTTCAAGATTCCAAGATAATAATTTATTTGAGAATGAGGTTACAGCTATCCTGGTAGATATGAACAAAGATAGCTAATAAAAGCACAGAAGTTTTGAGAACAAATTAATTTTATTAATCTCTATAAATCCACATAAATCTCTCTAAAATGTACATATTGACACTTTATACCTACTACCATAGAAAATACAAGCAAGTACACACAGGTATTCTTTTAATTAGCAAAGTGATGATGTCATTCACGTCAAATAGCCTCCGGAAATTTCCACTGTACACTCTTGGGAAAATGAAAGTGAAAAAAGCAAATCATGTGTTGTTATCATAATGGAAATAGTTTCGACCTCATGGACCTCTTGAAAGGATCTTGAAGACATCCCTGGCGGACCACCCTTGGAGAACCAATGTAATCGATTAAGTTTAAGGTCATTTTCCATTTCATGTTACTAATAAAGTGCATTTTCTCTGATAAATATTTCGTTCTCGTCCCCAGACCACCCTCTGAGAACAGTTCGCCGAGGGGTAACCACAGGACCCCGAGCCTAGTGGAACCGAAAAGTCCCAGGGACTCGCCGAGGCGAGCTGAGCGCTGAGAACCGAAATGCTCCCGTGGATTCGCCGAGAACGCCGGGTCTAGAAGCAAGTCGAGAACCAGCCACCCGGGCCGCCAAGGCGGGACCAGAACTCGCGGCAGGAGGCCGGGTTCGCCCCGGCCCAGGGCAGAGGCCGCGGCGGCTGAGAGCGCAGCGCGGACTCCCCGAGACGCCGGCCCACCGCCCTCCCGCCGCAGGCAGGCCGGCCCCCGGGAGGAGGAGCGCGGCCAGGTGCTCCCCAGGTGGCCGCCTCCGCCCTTCCCCACAGCTCTGGCGGCGCCGTCTTGGGAGCGAGGCAGGAGGTCGCGCCTCGCGCGTCCCCCGGATTCCCCTCTGCGGACCCCTGGCTCTTCCTCAGTGTGCGCGCGCGGGCCACCCCGGCCCTGCGGAGAGCGAGGCCCAGAGCGTCGCCGAGATTTGGGGGGCACCGGAGATCGAGGGCCTGGCGGCCGCAGGAACCGCTCCAAAACGGGACCCCGGCCCGGGGGCGGCTGGAACATGTGCTGGGGGATACAGGTGCGGGGCCCGGCGGCGGGGCCGTGGCGGGGAAGGGTTTACTCCGAGGGGGGCCACCTCAGCGGAGGCCACCTAGGCGGACGGGGTCGCGTTAGAATGCGAAGCTGAGAGTTGACGGCGGCGACAGGTGCCCGGTCAGCCCTCGGCAGAGTCCTGGGGCGCGGCTTCTGTCCCAGGCGTTCTCGGGCCGCTTTCCCGGCGCGCGTGGGGCTCGGGCGACCGAAACTGCGCGCAGAGCGCTTTCGCGCGGCGACTACAGGTCGGTGATTCAGTTCCCACAACTCAAGTGCCGAGCCAGGGGCTTTTCTTATTTTTTCTTTTCTTTTCTTTCGTTTTTTTTTTTTTTTTTTTTTGTTCGTTTGTTTGTTTCAGTTTGTTTGACAGCTGCCAGACTATGTTTACACTTCTGGTTCTACTCAGCCTACTGCCCATGGTTACCTTCG
Source organism: Lepilemur ruficaudatus (assembly GCA_963574885.1). Classification (NCBI taxonomy): domain Eukaryota; kingdom Metazoa; phylum Chordata; class Mammalia; order Primates; family Lepilemuridae; genus Lepilemur; species Lepilemur ruficaudatus. The sequence goes on from CAUYRT010070923.1 coordinate 62,624, forward strand.
CGTTTCCTCATTGCACAAGAACTCCGAAGGATTCTAAGCATGCGGGAGAAGAAGGTAAGCAAGGTGTCAGTTTCAAAGAAAACCCTTCTAGAAACTGGAGCCACATATTGTAGATCTCAAGTGGGAAAGTGTAATATTTGAAATTACATGCCTCCATAAATCGTAGAAGCACCAAAATATGCTTTAGTTTAATTTGTGGTTTATTTGGTAAGGTTGTGGTTTTTTATGTTCTTTACAATTTATATAACTTTATGTGTTTCCTTTGATAAATATGACCTGGTTTGTGGTTTAACTGGAAAAGCTATTTCGACTTCTGAAAATCAGTGACGTTTTTCTAGATCAAGCTGTGTGGTAATTATAATGGGCATAATTGTTCTTCCTGGAAAGATGGACAGGAAGTTCATGTTCTAGTCTGGACTTGCCGCGTGACTCTGGGCAGGGTACTTAATCTCTTTGGGCTTGAATGTCTTCGGCTGTACAATGATGGAGGTGGGATGTAAAATGATCTCCTTTTTGACTTTCAAATGTCTGGTTGTCTAGATTGAGGCAGATGGTTGAGAGATTAGGTTTGGGGTTTGCTAATTTAGAATTCCACAGCTTTTAAGTTCCAGGTCATAAACAAATTGGTTCCTGCCTATATTTTAAAAGCCTAACCTAGCAAAACTAGAAAAGAAAAAAAAATTGCCTGTGGGTCTCAGTATCCCTTTATCTGTCTAGTCATTGTGTTTCCCCACCCACTGCCAGCACTTTGGATCTACTTCCCCACACATTCCTGTCCCTTATCCCTTCTCATCAGATGCTACTCTCAGCTCATTTTCATTTGGGAAGGATCTGTTACACTAATACTCCTACCCGACTTATTAATGATTAATATAGCTTACTCTGTGTATACAGTATGTATGTGTGTTTTAAGACAGGACAGTCCCTTAACCCAGAGGAATCAAATTCTGATGACAGAATTCTAGGCAACTGAATAGGCTAGCTACTGGGATAAGGAGAGATTATAGAAGGGGATCCCTGTTGGTACCTCCCAAATTGTACCATATATATAAGTCCACCCATATATAAGGTTGTACTTAAAAGGTTCATACTCTGTAGGACCAGATGCTCCTCCCCAGAATGAATATACAGTGAGTATGTTCATTCATTTACATGATAGAGGCCTAAAAGACACTCTCTCGAAGACATCACGAACTGGAAGGAATTTAGAGATCATTCTTCAGTACAGAGGGCTGGAGGTGTCTGTGGGAAATGTAGCTGAGGGATCCTACACATTTGAAAAGCCGACGTATTCAGTCAGTAGCCAATTTATGAACACGTGCTATATGTTAGGCCTTATGCTAGGTGCTGGAGACGGAGAAATGAGACTGTAATCCCTGCCCTGGAGGACCTCTTCATCTGGTGGGGGGAGGCAGGTTGTAAACAGATAACCTCCATAAGCTCTATAACAGAAGTAGGTACAGGGAACTGTGAGAGGAAAGAGCGAGTACCAGTAACTGTGCCTCGGGAGAGTTGTATGGCACAGAAGCCAATGCTTTACAGCATTGTGTAAATGTACACAAATGGGATATAATAAATGAAAATATGAAAAGTAACTAGAAAAAAGGGACTTTCAACTAAATTCTGATAAAGCCTTAGAGCAGAGATGAAATTACTTAAAAGGAGCTTATTTAGAAAACATGGGGAGAGGGAGGAGAGGAAGAGAGTGGAATATTGTATAACCATGGAATACAGGGAAAGCGTCTTATGATAGTCTAAGGAAAAACAGAGAAGGGAAGTGAATCTAAGGAAGTGGACGCAAAGTCCAGCGCATCCTCCAGCAGTGGATCAAGGGGAAAATACAAGCTCTTGCTGAGAGCCAAGGATGCTCTAGGGTCAGGGAAGTTTGCTTCTTTTCAGGATTACTTAGAATCTAAATAGCAAAGGACAATATTTCTCCTGAGATACGTAAGGGATGCAGAGAAAAATTTGATCTGGCACTGAAGGTTAAGTCTAAGGTCAGCCACTAACAGAACCAGAACTTTCATACTGAGGGAAAGGATAAACAGCAGCCCCAAGAAGGCATGTTTAATATAGTTTTAATCATACTATCATGATTAGTCATAAATGTATTTATGATATCAGCATAAATATTATTTTGGGAAAAACAAAAATGTTTGTGGCTTTTAAAAAATTTTTCCCTGTAAGTTAAAATTAGCTTTTTTGAATCTCATTGTGTGTGGGGAGGTATTTTTTATAACTCAAATAACCTACTTGAACAGAAGACTGTCAACAGGAAATTTGGCACTGTTTTTTTAGCCAATAAAACGTAAAGATCCTGGGCCTATCTGAGAAGTAGCAATACAGAGGTAGATTTCTATTCTCCATTCTGAAATTAGATTACATGCAGAGTATAGCTAAGTTAGGCAGGCTATGGGTTGTTTCACCATTGGTTTAGTACTTTAAACCTATGCCAACCTGAGAAACACCAGACTATATCTATGAATTGCCTCACTGGTAGACTTTAGGTCAACAGTTTCTTCCTAATATTGGAAAGCTGAGTTTGTTCATTTATTCAGTAATTTTTTGAACACCTCCTATGGGCCAGGCACCAATATCCCTGCTTTAATGGAGCTTCCCTTCTATTAATAGTGAGGACAACAGAGTAGTATCAAATAAATAAGTAAAGCATATAGAAAACCAGATGGTGATGAGTGCGGTGGAGAAAAGCACAGTGTGGACAGGTCATGCCAGAGGTGGGTGGGTAGCAATGGGGGTTCAAGGTAACATTGAGGCCGGGCGTGGTGGCTCACGCCTCTAATCCTAGCACTCTGGGAGGCCATGGTGGGCGGATCTCTCCAGGTCAGGAGTTCGAGACCAACCTGAGCAAGAGTGAGACCCCATCTCTACTAAAAACAGAAAGAAATGAATTGGCCAACTAAAAA
>CAUYRT010070925.1:0-26227 GCA_963574885.1 Lepilemur ruficaudatus
TAGCTGGGACTACAGGCATGCGCCACTGTGCCCAGCTAATTTTTTCTATATATTTTTAGTTGGCCAATTAATTTCTTTCTATTTTTAGTAGAGACAGGGTCTCACTCTTGCTCAGGCTGGTCTTGAACTCCTGAGCTCAAATGATCCGCCCACCTCAGCATCCCAGAGTGCTAGGATTACAGGCGTGAGCCACCGATCCCGGCCAAGACACATATTCTTAAAGCCCGGCCTCACACTTGTATCTTGCTCTAATACAATCCCCTCTAGTTACCATATGTCATCCTGAGTCTCCTGTAATCACTTTCTTTGAGACATCTTATGTTGAGTCACTATGTTACACTCATCTTTGAAGCTTTTCGAAAACTATCATAAGCTGGTGCTTCAGACAAAGGGTGCTTAGGACTATTACCTCCATGATGAAAGTAGTTCTCTCAGTGAAGTTTGAAGCTCACAGATTGGTGGTTTTGGGGGTCACAAACACATCCTTCTCCCCAGCTCATATCAACTTCAAGCCAGAGACGAATTACTCAACAGCCATCAGAAAGAGGCCAGGCCAACTGATGGTTGGAATGTACGGAGAGTATGACATCCCAGCTCTTAAGAAATCAGCCTTACCTTCAAGCTAGTCCTGAGTGACTCTGCAAAAGCCTCTCTTTCCTGTTTGTTGAAATTGATCCAGGCTTCTATTGCCTCTGTTGGGTTCTGGGAACATGGAACTCCATCTGTGAGAGCCAGAGGAAAGGTATGGTCAATGACAATCTGATAATCCAAAAGGGAAATTTAGAGTAAGGAGCTTTAAAAACGTGAACCATTTTATTAGACTACCACCGTGTGTATATACATACATGAAATTAACCTAAAATTGTCTTGCTTTTTAAAATCAAAATGGATGGCTTGATATGTTCCCATCTGCCATGGAAACAACCTACTAGGCTGTAGAGCTCAAACCTAAAGTATGGTTATACCTAACTTGCAGGGTCAGGTTTGTTAGCTATCTTGACTCATCATCAATTTTAATAGGTAATTAAACTCGTAAGTACACACAAAGTACAGGAGAGATGAGAACACTTAGATACAAGAGAGATCAGAGTATAATACAAATAGCTCCTCACTACCTTCTGTGGGTGAGTGCTGGCTTCTTCCTCTGTAAGGGACTGTCTCTGACAATTACACTGAATCTCAACTCAATCTCTCTCAGGTGTCTCAGAAGTAATGTAGGAATAATAATGTAAACTAACACCAGGAAGCTTGAAGGTTACTTTCTCCTGAACTAGAACATACACTGAACAAGAAGCTGGATGTGATATGCCCTCTTCTGAAACTTACCCGAGATGATATCAGTGAGTAGATGGTGTGGCAAGTGGAGAAATTCCTCTGTGCTCTGCAGCTGGGCCAGATGAGTCTTGGCACAGTGCTTGGCAGCAGTGTAGAGCTCAGGATCACTGTGCCGATCTGCCAGCCACATCACCTGAAGACAATTTCCTACTTGCACTGTGCGGGCCAAAAACCGAGAACATTCCTCAAAGAGAGCTGTCAGCTGATACATGTCTGACACCTCATAAATTTCCTGCAACTCATCAGCTCGAAGTTTCACAGTCCCATGGTAGATATAATCAACCAGCAGCTGGAAAACAGACTCACTGACATCCTGCAGCACAATCACCCGGTTGTGGGCCTCCTTCAGGTTGGAAGTGAACATGGACCGGAAGAAGCAGCTCTGAGCTGAGAGAACCAGCCGATGGAGCTGAAACTCCCGGCCTTCCACTGAAATGGTGACATCAGCAAAGAGCTCCTCCTCCAGACACAGTTTCATGATACCTTGAGCCACGCGGCCTGAGTGGGACCGATCTTTGAAAGTATAGTTCACAAAGTAGTTCTCATCCATGGATGCTCCAGGCTCCTCGGGTGATTCCATGGTAGCCAACTTCTCTCTTTGCCAGCTGTCTGCAAAGCAACACCACCCTGAGTAACTTGGGGAATTCACAGCCATAGTCTATGGATCCAACTGTCCAACTCAGGGAAATTAAAGGAAAAAGTGAGAGCAAAGTGGGTCCAGATTAGCCTTAGTGCTGGTCCTGCCAATGATATCCCTGACACTCTCCTACCAAATATGGGTTCATGCTCCTGCAGTGGCGTCCCTCCCCCAATGAAATCAATAAAGGTTCCAACTGCTTTCCATGATGTAAAATACTTGGGATTTAGGTCAACATACGAAAGCAAAGGACTGCAGGGAGCCTATAATTTTAAAAGCCTTACTAACCAAATAACTCGGGCATAAAACTAGTGAATCTCAGAAGCAACAGAACCAGACAAAAAAGACCCCCATGTCATTGTGTCCAGGTTTCCTCTGCCCCCTCGCACAGAGTCCAAACTCTCCAATATGATGTTTGGCCTGGAATATGTCAGTCCCACATTTGGTCTCTTCTGAGCTTCTTTCCCCTACTTCCCCGCTCACCCTAATGACTCCCAAGGCTCAGTCCCAGAACTGGAGACAGAGCTCAGCCGTCCCAAGCCTGGGGCATGAGGGGGCCTATCTCCCAGTATAGTGTCCTTGCTCCACCTGTAGTCGCCTGGGAAACGGTCGCCAGGGAAACTGTTCTTCCCGCTCAGACCCGCCCGCCTTCGTCAAAAGCTTGGTTCAGGAAACGGGGGAGGGGTGTGGAACGTAGAAGCCAGAACGCCCGTCCCCGCCCCTCCTCTCACCCGTCCGGTTCTTCAGCGTCCTCGCCTTGTCTCGAGCCTCTGCCACACCGAGCTAGAGCTACGTTCACTTCACGGTTTCCCCACCTGTCGGTCTCGCTTTCTCACCTGCGTTCCCTCCTTTCATCCCGGTGCCCGGATCACGGAACCTCCGCTTCCGGCCCCGCGTCTGCCCGGAAGAAGAACCACCGAACACTTCCGCTTCCGGTCCGTGTCCTTGGTGCTCCGTGTCCTGTGGGTTGTCCCTAGGCTGCTTGGACTGCGCCCGGGAAACATGGCGGCCACGGCGGCCAGGATCTGGTGGTGCAGGCTTGCGGGGGCCGTGGCGCTGGCCAGGGGTGAGCAAGCGGCAGCTGGCTGAGGCTGGGATCAGGAGCAAAGGCGCGCCCAGCGCAAAGAACTACTCGGGCCTCACCGCTCGCGTCTGTGCCTTTTGTCTCCCTGTGCAGGGGCTGGGCGACCCTCGGTGCTGCTGTTGCCATTGCGGAGGGAGAGCGCCGCGGCCGACACGCGCCGTGAGTATGTTGGGGAAGCGCTTTTCTCCGGACTACCTGCGGGCGGGGTTTTTCTTTCTCTTCGTTGGATGTTTGTTTTTGCCCTAGGATGCCCTTCCCTGCGTCCTCCTTGCAAATCTGTAGTTGTCCTTGTAAATCTGACTGCTGTGGTCTTCACTCCGCAGGCCGAATTGAGTCCTCCCTGTGCCATTAGGCCTCTCTTGTCCCTTATACGTTTCCATGATCTTTTTCTCTGATTAAACTGTCAACTCTTAGGATTCAGAGCCCAGTGGTAATAGTAGTTCACGTTAACTGAGTGCTTACTACGTGTCAGGCACCTCGATAAGCGTTTTAGTGAATGATCTTATTTGGTCCTCACAACAACCTTATGAGATAGGTAGTATTTTACTCTCTATACTGTAGTTCAGGAAACTACAGAGAATTAAATTACCCAGGGTCACATTCCTAGTGAATTGACAGAGCAGGCCTGCCAGCTACCAAAAGCAGAGAACACTTAACTCCGTTACTCCACAGCCTGTGACTTGTTTGTGCTCAGTGATTTAGGGTTGCAGGAATGAGCTATGGAGATGTTATGTTACAGTCAATATAAGCAGAGTGGGAGTTAGAAGACCTGGCATATCCCCCTTTCTGGGCCTCAGTTTTCTCATTGATACAAAAATAAATAAGTAAAAAGTTTTAAAAAACATTTTGTGAGGGCTCTTCGGCCCTGAAGTTCTTAAACTTGAGAAGCTGGTATAAGCTAAGTGCTAAGGAGGAACAGAGAAGCAAAAGTTCTGGTTCCCATCCTCAAGGAGCTCCTACTCTCATATAAGAGCTAAGACAGAGCTCTAGCAGAAATGCAGGCAGTGTGTGGGAAGAACTGGGGAATAATTCTGAGAAGAGGCAAACACTTCCAGCTGCAGTAATAAGAGTCTTTGTGGACTGTCTAGTGAGGTGACATTTTCCCCAAGTTTTCATTACTTCTAGTCTCTGGAAGAGGAACCCTGCATCTGCACCTTTCTCAAGGTTATATAGAGAGCCCTGCTGGCTGATGACATCCCTTACAAGCCCAAGAGACCGGATGCAGGGCTGGCTGCTACCTTCTCCATTCGTTTGTCAAATAATGCCTTTTCCTTCCAGCCACTGTCAGACCACAGAGTGATGTGGCCCACAAACAACTCTCAGCTTTTGGAGAATATGTGGCTGAAATCCTGCCCAAGTATGTCCAACAAGTTCAGGTAATGTTCATTACTGTTGTTTGGGTCTGGCTTGAGAAAGAACCATGTTCTCAGGGCATGTGGGAGTGGGCAGCCTGATTTCAAAGAAACCACAGACTCCTCTGTCCCAAACTTGGGCTTCTTTCTCTGCATTAAACCAGGTGACCCCAGCTGAAGTTAGCTGCTCCCTCCGTAGCTCTTTGTTCCCTCTCCCTTCCCTTCCATGTCTGCAGGTGTCCTGCTTCAATGAGTTAGAGATCTGCATCCATCCTGATGGAGTCATCCCAGTGCTGACTTTCCTAAAGGATCACACCAATGCACAATTCAGATCCTTGGCTGATTTGGCAGCAGTGGACATCCCAACTCGGCAGAACCGTTTTGAGGTCAGTCAGGAGATTTGAGAAGGTTTGGAGACTACAGGTATGCAAGGGGACAGAGTAGTTTCAGCGTGACAGCTACCTATGGGAACCATAACCTCAATTTCAGTTTGGGTCAAACAATAGAACACAGCAGGTATACCAAGGCTTTAGAACCAAGCAGACTTCAAATATGAATTTTGGCTCTGCCGCAGAAGACTGTGTGACCTCAAACACTTTCTTTAATTTTTCTGAGCTTTGGTTTTCTCATTTGCAAAATAAGTATAAAGTCGTCTCTGTCTTCTAGGGTGGTTGTAAGGATCAAATGAGATAGTGTGGGTAAATTGCTAGCACACAATAAGTTCTCAATACATTTAGCTATTAATATTTACTGATTATCTACTATTTGCCAGACCCTGGGATTGAGAAAGAAATAATGAAAATAAATGTTAAAAAAACAAAAAACAAAGAGAAAGAAATAACACCCAGTATCTGCCATCCAGGAGTCCCCCACACTCTAGTGAGGAAGAGAGACACATAAACACACGAACAGCTTACTGTAGTAACATATAATACATGGGATGTTAGAGGGATGTCTTAAGAATGCAGGAGGGGCACTTGGCCCTATCTGGGAGGCTTCTTTGAAGACAGAGACCGTTTGTGCTGAATCTTAACAGATGGGCAGGAAACCAGAAAATAAGCCTAATAAGCTGGGCAGGGGCTGGGTGGACTAGGGAGATACCCCAGACAAAGGGAATAACATGAGCAGAGACAGGTATGCTGACGTGCTGAGCTACAGCTGTGGCCTGGACCTTTGGAAGTAGTTGTAAACATAGGAGCATCTTGAGGTTAAGCTTCAGAACAGAAGGTAGGGTCACAGGGTGGAGGTCAGAGCCACCCTATATCCTCTGGTACACTGATACTCCCAGTCAGGGATTCCCACTCCAGACCCCTCAGCCTGTGGCCATCTAGGTTTTCCAGCTCCCTTTGTTCTCCCTAGATTGTTTACAACCTACTGTCGCTGCGCTTCAACTCACGGATCCGTGTGAAGACCTACACAGATGAGCTGACGCCCATTGAATCCACTGTCTCTGTGTTCAAGGCAGCCAACTGGTATGAGAGGGAGGTGAGTTACTGAACTCTGCCTCTGGGCCAGATCTGTGGATCTGGTTGAAACTAGGGGATGCACTGCAGCCCCTTACCCCTGTTGTTGGCCCTGATGGACTGGTTGCTTGAGAACCTCTCTTTTCTAGATCTGGGACATGTTTGGAGTCTTTTTTGCTAACCATCCTGACCTAAGAAGGATCCTCACAGATTATGGCTTCGAGGGACATCCTTTCCGGAAAGACTTCCCTCTATCTGGCTATGTTGAGGTAGGAGCCTTGGAACTAGGGCAGCATCCTCAGGGAGGGACTTGCAGGGAACCTGGGGGATCCTGGGCATGGCAGGAAAAATGGTCTATGGATTGTGGTGGTTTAAGAGCATGGCCTCTGGATTCAAATCCTAGCTTCCTTTTACTTAGTTTGATTGTGATTCAGTTTTCTCATCCTTAAAATGGGAATAACAATAGCATTTAATAGATGTGTGACAGGCATCAAATGATGTATGTGTGAAGCCTGGTGTATTGTAAATGTTCAGCTGATGCTAGCCAGTATTGTAATGAGCAAGTCAGCCTTGAGGACACAGTCTGTCCCCGAGAACTGAAAGGGAGGATTATTTCACACAGTCTTGGATCTTTGGGAAGACAGTTGACAAGGAGGACACTAAATGTTCAGCCCTCAAGAATGGCCACGGAGGCAGGACTAATAACTACAAGGACCTTATGAAGAATTTCAGTGGTACTGCAAGTTATTAGTGGGAAGATAGTCCATCGTATATGTACAGATATGTGAAATTTGTAGCAAAGTAACTTTTTAGAAATATTGATATTTGTGCTACTCTAGCCCTGCTCCTTTAGTCCCCAAATGCTCCTGTTTTCTTAGTGCTTTGCATGCTCCCATTTCTCTCTCAAGCTACTTCTGGTAAGGGCTACTTCCCTCTCTCCTCCCTTTCACTCTCCCCTGCCATCTCCCTTACCTGGATTGCCCCTTCACTCCAGCACCTGATTATCCTACTTTAGTTATCTGCTCCCCCATTAATAAGAAGACCCAAGCTGGATGTACTGTGTTAGATCTTTCTTTTTTCTTTTTTGAGACAGTCTCACTCTGTTGCCCAGGCTAGAGTGCCATGGCGTCAGCCTAGCTCACAGCAACCTCAAACTCGTGGGCTCAAGCAATCCTTCTGCCTCAGCCTCCCAAGTAGCTGGGACTACAGGCATGTGCCACCATGCCTGGCTAATTTTTTCTATGTATATTTTTTTTTAGTTGGCCAGTTAATTTCTTTCTATTTTTAGTAGAGACAGGGTCTCACTCTTGCTCAGGCTGGTTTCGAACTCCTGACCTTGAGCGATCTGCTCGCCTTGGCCTCTCAGAGTGCTAGGATTACAGGTGTGAGCCACCGCGCCCGGCCTATGTTAGATCTTGACGGTGAAAATACCAAGGCCATAGAGCCTGAAGTTGTGTGTTTGCAGTTTAGATTTACTCATTACAGTCACTGACTGCTTCCTAATGCTTACCATTACAAGAATGTGTGGATGGGTGAGCAGAGTCACTTCTGCTGGGGAAGGGGTGAGCTCATGATGTGGTGGGCAAGGGAGTCTGATGGGTGCTGGCCTGGCAGGGCATGAGAGATAGAGGCCATTTTGGAATCCCACACACTTAGCTGGTTGGGATATGACCTGATAGGTTACACAGATATGGATGGAGATTTATTGACAGAGCCTGGGAAGAGGACGGAATAGGAGTCAAGAACAGAGAGGGATAGGGGCTGGAGAAGTCTTACCCTTGGCCTTGTGAAAGTGGACTTCTGAAAGGCTTTGCTCTATCACCCAGGCTGGTGTGCAGTGGCACAATCATAGTTCACTGCAGTCTGAAACTCCCGGGCTCAAGCAATCCTCCTGCTGCAGTCTTCCAAGTGGCTAGGACTATAGGTGTGTGCCACCATGCTGACTAATATTTTATTTTTTGTAGAGATAGGGTCTCACTATGTTGCCCAGGCTGGTCTCAAACTCCTGGCCTCAAGTGATCCTCCCACTTTGGCCTTCCAAAGTGCTGGGATTACAGGTGTGAGCCACTGTACCTGGCTTCACTATAACATCTTGATTAAAATGATGGATGTTTGGGCCGGGCACGGTGGCTCACGCCTGTAATCCTAGCACTCTGGGAGGCCGAGGTGGGCGGATCGCTCAAGGTCAGGAGTTCAAAAAACCAGCCTGAGCAAGAGTGAGACCCCATCTCTACTATAAATAGAAAGAAATTAATTGGCCAACTAAAAAATATATACAAAAAATTAGCCGGGCATGGTGGCGCATGCCTATAGTCCCAGCTACTTGAGAGGCTGAGGCAGAAGGATCATTTGAGCCCATGAGTTTGAGGTTGCTGTGAGCTAGGCTGATGCCACACTCACTCTAGCCCGGGCAACAGAGTGAGTCTCTGTCTCAAAAAAAAAAAAAAATGATGGATGTTTGAAAACAAAGGAATATTTTCAAAGTGCTAAGTGAAAATTACTATGATCTTAGCTTTGTATAAGCAACAAAAATGTCCTTTGAAATGTAGATAAAATAAATATTCTTCTTACATCAAAATTTATCACCAATAGATATTCACTTAATAAAATGTATATATCCTAAACAGAAAGAAAGTAAAACTATCCCAGAAGAAGCTCTGAAAAGTAAGATATTGTAAGAAAAAAAATGTTAAACATTAGGTAAACATAAGCAACTATTTTCTGTGTAAAATAATATACAGTTTGTGGATTTAAAAAAGAGAACTATAATACTTGCTAATAATACCATGTGTGAGTCAGTAGTGAAGTAATTCAAGTTAAGTATTATAAGGCTCTTATATTTTTCAGAAAGTTACAATATTTCAGATTTCACTACATGTGAATGGCAAATACCTAGGATAATCATCAAAAATAGAAATATATAACTTCATTAGAAGAAAAACAAAAAAAAAGAAAAACAACAAACAAAAAATTTCTTAATAAAAAAACTCCCTAAAAATGGAGAAAAAGAGAAACAGAATTATATGGATCAGATAAAAAATAAAATAGTAAAAATAAGCCCAAATATATTGCTAACCTTTATGAGCACAGATGGATTAAACTTTCCAGTTCAAGGCAGAAATTGTCAGTTTGGATAATGAAGCAAAACCTAATGAATATGCTCTTTTCAAGAAACATACCTAAAATATAAGAAAGAAATAGAAAATTTAAAGTAAAAGGATGGTAAAAGAGATACCAGGACAATATTAACCAAAAGAAAACAGGAGTTGCTATGTTATTGTCAAACAAACGAGATGTGATAGGCATCTAGATCATCTTGAAGATGGTCCCCCAGTGATCTCTGCCTCCTGGTAGTCCCAACTTTGTGTTGTCCCCTTTCCTTGAGTAATTTGCTTCTTTGTCTTTGTGGTTTTTTTTTTTTTTCTATTAATATATTTTTTAGTACAGATGGTGGTCTCACTCTTGCTTAGGCTGGGCTCAAACTCCTGACCTCAAGTGATCCTCCCCGACTCAGCCTCACCAGAGTGCTAGAATTACCAGTGTGAGCCACTGCACCCGGCCCAGTAATTTGCTTCTAACCAAGAGAATACAATGTTGAAGTGATGTCACCTCCATGATTTCATTACAAAAGGTTATAACTTTCATCTTGCTGGCAGACTATCTGTGCTGCTTCCTTGGTGTGCACACTTTGAGGAAGCAAGCTGCCTTTGTGCAGAGGCTCAGTAAAGCAAGGAGCTGAGTGCAGCCACTGGTCAACCATCAGTGAGTAACTAACTGAGACCCTCAGTCCAGCTGCCTTTGAGGAAAGGATGCTGCCGACAACCACTGAGCAAGTTTTCGAGTGATCCCTTCCCAGCCTCGTCCTTCCCCTTTAGATGAGACCACAGATCCCAGACCGACACCTTAATATTATAACAAGAAGCCTTGTGACAGTTTATGGCATGCAGACCTAGTGAAGTCATGCCCAGATTCCTGACAGAAACGTTGGGATAGCAAATGTATATTGTTTAAAGCCAGTAAGTCTGGGGGCTGTTACTCAGAAAAAGATAAATAACATACTAGACTTCACACAAAGAAGCCTTGTTAGATATGGACAGGGCTGCTACTTAAGAAAAAGGTTCAATTAACCAGGAAAACATAACAATTCTAAAGTTGTATGAATCTAATGTAATAGACTCAAGCTATATACTGAAATCAGAATTTTGGGGAAGTACAGATGCAGTACAAAGAGACCTGGGTGAGGAACAACAACCCAGACCCTATGCTTGACTCTGCTACTAATTTTCCCTATAATCTTGTGCAAACAGTGTCATTTTCCTAAGCCTAAAATTCCTACATTTCTATGACATATTTAATGATAAACTGTGTGTCCAATATATTTTGTTTCCTTTTCTTTGTAAATTTCTTTAAGTCAGTAAACATTAATCAAATGAAATAAATTATAAATGTTAAAAAAAAAGGAAGAAGAAAAAGAAAGTGGGCTTCTTCCTGGCTGTAACAAGGCCTTCCTTGGTGCTCAAGCTTGCCTTTTGTTCCTGCAGTTACGCTATGACGACGAGGTGAAGCGGGTGGTGGCTGAGCCGGTGGAGTTGTCCCAAGAGTTCCGCAAGTTTGACCTGAATAGCCCCTGGGAGGCTTTCCCTGCCTATCGCCAGCCTCCTGAGAGTCTCAAACTTGAAGCTGGAGACCAGAAGCCTGAAGTCAAGAAGCCCGAATCCAAGTAGCTCTGTGAAAGGCATGTTGGTCCTAGAAAGCGCCTTATCTATAATGGAGTGTCTGTGTAAATAAATTCCTACTTTGGCTCACCACTTCCTGTGTGCTTATAATTGGGAGAAGTGACACTTTGACTCAGGAGAGTGGAGATACAGGCAGGGGTATTTTTCCCTGCTTCCTTAGAGAGACCCTACGAAACCAGGGAGTCTATTTTAATGGGACTAAATAGTGCAGCTGTAGACATGGTGACTTACAGGCCTGGATGTATTTCTGAGAGGGATTCTGGAGCTGTAATTGAAAGTTCTTACAGTCCACAAGGCTAAGGATAGGTGTGGCATGGCCTCCAATGAGAACTGTAGGGAGTCTCAACAACTGCTAAAGAAAGCCCCTTGCCACATCAGAGTGGTAGAAGCTGATGGATCCAGGGGCCTGGGTGGAACCACGGAAACCCCCATCCACTCATCCCACCCAAACATCCACAGGTTCCATGAGCCAAGAGTCAGAGCCAAGAAGAATCTTAAGTCATTTGTAAGTCTTGAGCCCTGTGACCTGCTCTCTATAGCTGATCTTCCATCACTCTTCGGCTTAAGAAATTGTCCCGGTTTCTGGCCTGAGCTGAGAATGTTGTTAGCAAACAGAGGAGGTCCTAGGGCTGGGGCAAAAAATTCAGAAGCTATAGATTTGCCTGTCTTCCAGGGGATAGTGCTCCCTACCCCTGCCAGTCTAGGGTCTGTTCAGCCTGTGGCTACATTCCTGAGATGGGAGTACTCAGCTCTTCCTGTCCAAGGGGCTGGCCACCCAGCCTGCCATGCAGTTGGAAGATGGGGCTTTGCAGCTGATGCTCTTGGCAGCTGAAGGGCTCCCTGGAGGCTGGGCTGGGTGTTTGGGGCTGGCCTCAGTTGCAGAATGTTTTGAGGGTGAGAACAGACGGTAAGGTAGTGTTAGTGCCTGGGCTCTTTCTTACCCATTTGGAGGGCCAAGCTAGAGCTGTTTGCTACCAGACACCTTTTTCCTATTAACTAAGCATCCCGCCCATCTGGGGAGGAACAGGCTGAGGGCCTGACAAGCAGGGAGCCAGGTTCCTGCCAACAACCAAAGATTCCCCATTTCTAAGGGATGGAATGAGTCCTGGGAGGTGACCAAGGCCACAGCCAGCCCCTCCCTGTTCAGCACTGAAGACTGACATGCGTAACGGAATTCGGGAACAGCCTGCAGTGGAAAGTTGGAGCCGAGGGTTGTGGCAGGCAGTTGAGGGAGCAGAGAGCTGTGAGGAGAGTGAGACTCAGAGGACTGGTGGAGCATGGCTGTGACACTGCAGTTCCTGGCTTGCCTCATGGGAGCCATTTGTCTCCAAGGGGTGACTGCGACCCAACACCATGCAGGTACCAGGGCTTCAGGGTGGGTGGACAGGAGCCAAGGAAGGCTGCCAGCCTACAGCAGTATAGTCTGCTATACTAGTAGTCTGCTCTGAGCCTAGCCGGGCATAGGAACTGTGGTCATGACAGGTACCAGCTTGATGTGTGCAGTGGTGGGTAATGGTGTGAGCCTCACCTCCAGAACTGGAAAGAGCCAGGTGACTCCTAAGGAGATAGTCCTAAGTGCCCTTAATGCTAGACTAGAGTTGAGCCCTGGGCCTATTCCAGCTGATGCCCAAAGCAGGGTCTCTTGACCTGCCTTGGGCTTGGGACAATCATTGCAAGGGTTAGGCAACACTCCAGGGTGTGCGATGGAGGGAGGTACAAGAGACACCCTGCTGAGCCTGGCCCTGCTCTCATGCCTTGCATAGGATCTACTCCTGAGGAGGAGCAGGGAAAGGATAGGTAGGCTCTTCCCAAAGAGGTCCTCATCCTTTGGGGAGAGTCGCTGGCACTGTTTTAGGTCACATTGTCTCCTGATGATTATAGGGAGGGGAAGTGGGAGGGGAAGGGTCTTGTGACCCGTTGGCCTGGAGCTCTTTACCAAGGTCATTGTGCAAGATAAAGGAGGAGTCCTGGGCATTTGCCCAGATGGTAATTGGGACTGGGATGATGCTTTTGGCATCACAAGAACTATGCCTAGGAGGGTGAATGTCAATGTGCATGTAGGGGAGGGGAGAAAGGGGCATGAGATGGCATTCCTGCCCTTTTGTAGATTGATGAACTATTAGGGACCCCTACCAGGCAGCTTAGGGGCACTTCTAGGAGGCTGGGGTGTTTAGAGCGGAGCCTGGCAGGGGCCTGACTCCTCTCTGCTGCCCCAGGGCAGCCCATGGACAGCGCCGGCGTGGGAGGTGGCCTGCAGGAGCCGGAGGCCCCGGAAGTGATGTTTGAGGTCTTTCCTCCCAACCTGGGACAAGGGGTGGGGCCGGCATGTCCAGAGGTCCCTAAGCTCAGGGTTGGGAAGCGGGATGTATCAGGGTGGGCCTGCTGGGGGAGGGAGAACCCAGCATGGGTCCTACTGCCTGCTTATGCCCCCCTGGCCCACTCTTGCTCCCCGCCCTGCTCCCCAGGCCAGCTGACCCCTTACATGGCTCCCCTTGCAGTTGCTCTGGGCTGGACTGGAGCTGGATGTCATGGGGCAGCTGCACATCCAGGATGAAGAACTAGCGTCCACACATCCAGGCCGCCGACTGAGACTCCTTCTGCAGCATTACGTGCCTAGTGACTTGGAGGGTGTTGAGCAGCGGCTACAGCAGCTCCAGGACCTGCGGAAGGGGCCTCCTCTTAGCCCTTGGGACTTTGAACACCTGCTCCTCACAGGGCTGTCCTGCGTCTACCGGCTCCATGCGGCAAATGAGGCTGAAGAGAGGGGTCGTTGGACCCAGGTCTTCTCCCTCCTGGCACAGGAAACACTCTGGGACCTGTGCAAGGGTTTCTGTCCCCAGGAGCAGCCCCCGGTGCTGGAGCCCTGGGCCTCCATCCTTGACCCCTTCCCCTGACTTTCCCTTTCATCTGCCATTCCCCACTCCCATTTCCCCCATCTCTCCCAGCTAGACCCATCCTGAGCAGGGGGCATCCATCTGGCACCTAGTTTTTCCCACCATGTTTAGATCTCTGGGCTTGGCCTGCACCCTGGACACCCCACTCCTGCCATCTTGTTCCTTGGATCTTGATATGCTAAGAGACCAAGCTCCGGGTCCCAGGGATCAGGTGGAGAGCTAAGGGCAAGACTTGCAGGCAGAGTGTGTGTGTCTATGTGTGTTGGGGTCAGGGGTCAGGGTTGAGAAATATGTTTAAGAGATGCTGAAAGGTGGGACTTCAGTATGCTGGAAAAGAAAAAAAAGAGATGCTGAAAGGGAAGCTGGCCCCAAGTCAGTCCAGGTCAGACACTCCAACTCCCACCCTGGCAGTCTGTGACAGGTTCTGTGCAATTTACAGGAACCCTGTAAGTGCTCAGCACTCAGTCCTAATTTAGATACCCCTTTTAAGCACAACCAAGGCTCTGGGGTTTCTGAGCTTCCAAGTTCTCCATCTGAGCTGGGAGAACAGATTGACTTAGTGAGTTCTGTCTATTGGAGAGGTAGAAGGAAGCAGGTGGTGGAACATTACCTCTTTTGGAGAAGGTAGGAAAAAACTGTCTTGGTCCATCTCGACAAGCTTCAGATGAATACCTCAGAGGGAAAGGAGTGAGGCTGGGACCAATGGAGAGAGAAACAAACTGAGGTGGGCTGGGGCAGGTGTAGCCCTGATTCTCTGTATTTCTTCCTATAAAATGTTCTGTTATGGCCCCCTGGAGCCTGTGTCATTCTATGTCAGAGTAAGTTGTCTAACCCCTGCCCTTAGCAAATGATTGTCCCCATCCTGGGAGGGCAGAGGTCAGGGCAACCAGGTATCGACTCCTCATCCCACTCCCACGCTCTGCTGTTGAAAGTAATAAGCCATTTCCTTGAATCCCATGGCCCGTGGGGTAGCGGGGTGCTGTTACAGAAAGGAATCAGCCCCGGCCTAAGAATGGGGTCCTAGGTCAACGAGGATGAGTCAGACAGAGGGACGGACTGGACAGCGACATGAAGGGGAGGCCCACAACAGACGAGGCGAATATGGTTTAATCAAATTCATTTCCTCGCCCTCCCAGGGCCTGACCCAATCCTGCCCTCTGACTTCCAACCCCTATCTCGGGCCCGTGGGTCTGCAGTAGTCAGTGCCTTCCCTGCCCCGGAGCAAAGGAGTCGCAGTCAAGACAGAGGTAGGACCCTGGGTTGACAGCGCCGCGAGGCCCACTTTATTGGCAGAGTCCAGCGCGCTGGGGAGGCAGGCAGTCGCGCTCGCGCCCGCGAGCTGATCTGGCAGCGTTCCCCGCTCTGCATGCAAGCCCCCCACGTACCCTGGCCCTCCGGGGCTCCTCTCCGGGACAGAGCTCAGAGCTCCGGGGGCCTGAGGCCCGGTGGGCCAGCGGGCGTGAGGTCTGGATACACGAGGAAGCCAGAGAAGGTGATGTACTTGCCATGGTTGCTGTAGGCGCCGTAGCCGTCGTGGTCGTGGCTGAGCAGCCACACGGCGTCGCCGCGCTGCAACGGCAGCATGACGCTCTGGCTCTGCATCTCGCGGCGCCGCGACGCGCCGTCGTCGTAGATCATGGCCTGCACCTCGTCGCGGTTCTTCATCAGCTTCACAGACAGCGTCTTGCGCGGCAGCTTGCCCAGCGTGAAGGAGAAGAAGTAGGCGCCCGGCAGGCGGCAGCGGAACACCCCGGCCGCCGCGTCGAAGTCGCCACCGATGTTGACGAGCTCCGTGTCAAAGGTGAGCGGCCGGTGCCGCGGCCCGGGTCCCGCGTCCGAGCCTACCAGGCTGCGCGTGCGCGCCGCCGAGAAGGCCGAGCGCGGCTCGGGGGGCGCGGGCGGCCCGCGCGCAGGCGCGTCGGCGTCGGCGTCGGCGTACACCAGGTAGCCGCTGAAGGTGGCGCCCGGCGCGCCAAGCGCGTACTGCGGGGCGCCGTGCAGCCGCAGCCACACCGTGTCGCCGTAGTCGAGCTGCAGCATGGCGCTCTGGCTGGCCGCGCGGCGCGCGCCGGGCCGCCGCTGCTCGTCGAAGGCCAGCGCCTGCACCTCGTCGCGGTTGCGCACCAGCATCACCGACAGGCTCTTGTGCGGGGCCTTTCCAGCCGTGAAGGAGAAGAAGTAGGCGCCCGGCACGCGGCAGCGGAACTGGCCAGTGGCCGCGTCGAAGTCGTCCCCGATGTTCACGTACACCTTGTCGAACGTCACCGCCATCTCCGACGTGCCCTCCAGGGGGGTGGTGCGGGCCGCCGAGAAGGCCGAGCGCAGCTCGGCAGAACCGGCGCCTGGGGCCGGACCCAGTGCCCAGCAGGCCGCCGGGCCCAGCAGGCCCAACAGAAGCGGCAGCATGGCGCCTACGAGGAGGAGGAGGCGGGAAAGGAGAGGAGGGAGATGAGGGTTGGGCAGCGGCCGCCTCCAAGCGCCCGGCCCTTTGGGACTGGGAAACTTGGGTTCTCTTCCCAGCCCTGCCCTTGACCCACAACTAGGTCTCGGTTTTCCTGCATACTTGAACTAGGTCACTGCTTCTCAAACTCTAGCGCGCCTCAGTGTCACCGGGAGGGCTTATTAAACACATAGTTGGGCTCCACCCTCAGAGTTTATTCAGTAGGTCTGGGATAGGGCCTAATAATTTGCATTTCTAACAAATTCCCGGTGATGCTGATGCTGCTGGGCTGGGGACCACACATTGGGAGCCACTGGATTAGGCTGTGATTTTCCAAACGTGTGCGCACGCACTGAAACCCTTTTCTCAAGTGAAAGCTCACATGCATGCACACAAACCAGCAGAAATGCTCTGTCTGCTAGGGTCACCCTTGTCCTTCCCCAGGGGCCGTGGTAACACAGCAGGTGTGCAGGGGTCTCTCAGTTTCTCCTAGCCTCCAGTTGGCTGCATTTTCCTGCGGCTATTTTATGGTCCTTGGCCTGTCCCTCACACAGGGTCAGCTCTTGCACTAGACCTTGGGCCTCTGCACTGAGGGGCCTTTCCTGCACCGGGGAGGCCACAACAGTTGGGCTTTGTGGTAACTCCCTCCCCGGTGAAATCAGAGTAAAAGAGAAGGTGTCTCCTTCCTCTCTGCTTGGGGGCTGCTCACTGAGGCGAAGGAAAGAGCCAGGGGCTGCTGGGGGTAAGAGGGAGAGCAACAATTCCAGCAGGGGTTTGGCAAGGCTGTGAAGTCAGCAACATTGTTCCTCCATAGTGGTGAAGTGGAGGGGGCAGACAGCCTAGATCTGGGCTTGGGTCCTGGCTCTACCACTTACACGCTGTGAAACCTTGGGCCAGTTCCTTAACTTCTCTGGGCATGGCTTCCTCGGTGTAAATGGGTAAGAGACCTGCCTCACAAGCTTGCTGTGAGGATGCTCTGAGATAGCAGGTGTGCACATAGTTTGCAAACGGCAGTGCTACACAGGTGTGCAGAGGCTTCTGTTCTTGGCCCTGAGAAAAGCAATCTGATCCAGTTCTTCACGTAAGACGTTAGGGACTCAGTAGCTCCTACTGCAGAGAGCTTGATGAAGGCACCGCTTAACTCAAAGGAGTCACTCTCTGAGGGTGGGATTCCATCCTGCTCTCAAGTAGGGGATAGGCTTTGGGGCTTAATACCCAAAGGCCCTGAAGTGGAGACAAAGCAGGAAAAAATGAGCTGGAGGCAGCCTGGGATGTGGGCTTCTTGAGAAAATACCCTGGGAGTGTGTGTAGCTTTGTGTCTCTTAGAGACACTGGGGGCCTGCTGAGAAGGGTTGACAGGTGCAGCTGTGCAGAGGTGTCCTGTACAAGGGTGCTCACCTGAGGGTAGGAAGGATCTGGAATCTAGCCCACATTCCACTTGTCTAGCTGTTGGAGGGGCACCCAGGGTAAAGTGTGCCTTCTAATAATCCTCATAATAAAGACCGCAAGTTGCTAGCCGAGCCAAACACTGTCTCCTTCCACAAGAGGCACTTTCTAATTCTCACAAAGACACCCTATGGGTTAGCAATACCCTTGGTGAGGGCAAGGAGGAGGGAAGGAGCCCATCTACAGTGGTGAAGACTGCACCTCACAAGTGTCGGGTGCATTCTCTTCTACAAAGCTCTTTTCCATGCATCTGGTCTCAGCAAACCTGTGAGATACGTGAGCCTTCTCCCATTTTGTAGATGAGGAGGCTGAGGCCCCCAAAAGGGGAAGCATTTTGGCCCAAAGTCACTCAGGAGCAATGAGGCAAGCCTTAAGCCGAGGTTTTGTTTTTACTCCAAATTCGATCTGCCTGCCTCCCCATCACCCTTCCCTCACAGACGTAGGTATCTCCAGCTAACTTGTCCTCTGCCTCAGTTTCCACTTTTGCAAAAAATAGAGGAGACAAGGGGAATAAGCCTTGGGATTCAGGGGAAAGGAGAAAGAAAGCAAAACCAAACAAAAGCAAGCACACAAAAACCTCCTCCAGTGTTTTGCCTTCTGGGAGCACTGAGAACAGCTCAACTCATCCTGACCCTGCTACTTTCCTAGCAGGTTGTGCCCCAGAAGCACCTCCCCACCCTACACCCAGCGACCTCCCTGCCATGTCTAGTGCACTCCACCAGTGCCAAGGGGTCTTCCTGTGTGCCTGGTACCCAGCCTCGTTTCATCCTCCAGTACCCATTTCCCAGGTCCCTGGGTCTCCATTCTTCCCTGAAGCCCCTTCCCTGAGCAGGTCAGAAATGGGAGGGTGGCAGGTGGGCGCCATAGCTCCAGATGTGTAAATGGCTGTCCGAGCTTTGTCCAGGTGGGGCTCAAAATAGTCATCTTCAGAGAGAAAAACTGGGACACAGAGAACTGGACTGACCTAAAGCCCCGAACCACGGGGAGGTGCAGCGATGTCAGGTTGAGGGGACCTCAGAGCCCCCCTCCCCGCCACTCTCCAGGTAACCCCTCCCTGCAGCCCAGCCAGAACCACCTTCCTCACCTACCTTGAAAGCCCTTCATCCTCCCAAGAAGGTAAATCCCACTTTCACAGAAGCCAATGAGTTCTTTCTCATGAAAAGAAACAAAACCAAGAAACGGGTACCCCAAACCCTCTCTACCCAGACCTTCCCTCCATCCATCTCTTCGGTGTGAAAGCCCTTGAGCCTCTTTCATGAAAAGGCTCCCAGGTCTTCCTTTCAAGGAAAAAACGACCCAATTTCCCCGCGCCTTCCCCTGCCCCCGCTTCCAATAAAAGGGGAGCCTTGGCTCGCCCCTCCCCGGATCTGTCCTCACCTGGCGGGGGCGGCGAGCGGGTCGGGTTCGGTTCGAGCCCGCGATCCGGCTGCCGGCTCCGGGCTGCGGGCTCCGCGCGGGCGCCGGAGCTGCGCACTGACCGCCCGCGCTGCGGCGGGGCCGGGCCTGCCGGGGGCGGCGGGGGTTCGGGCCGCTCCTCCAGGCTCCGAGGCGGCGGCGGGCAGGGCGCCGGGGAAGGGGAAGGTCAGCTAAGGAGGGAGCCGAGCGAGCGCAGAGGCGGGAGGAGAGGCAGGGGCGAAGCGGAAAGGGGAGAGGAGGGGAGTAGGGAGCGGGAGGGCGCGCGGAGGAGGGGCAGCGGAGCAGCGGGGCTGGGGGCACCGCACGGAGCCTGCGCCGAGCGCTGGACCCTTCCTCGTCCGTCCGTGACAGACCTCCGTAGAGATACGCGTCCTCTGGGTCTAGGGAGCAGGTATCACTAATCCAAGTTAGCAGATGGGGAAACTGAGGCCCGAAGCAGAGGCCAAACTAGGGGCGGGCCGCTTTACAGACCAACTTCCTCCCTGGTTTAGGGAGCGAAGACTGGAGCAGGACACAGAGACTGGACTAGCCTTTGGGCTGCAAGGACAGTGGAAGGTGAGATTTTGGCTGAGGCAGATGTCCAGGCTGAGTGGCCTTGGGGGAGGGGGCTGAGGGAAGAGAAGTATAAATGGGTCAATGTTGCCAGTGAAGGAAGAGCTTAAAATGACCTAGTTTTACCTCCCCTCCTGCAAATCAGAAAACGCCCACAGTCCGTTAGGAAGGAAGAAGGAACAGCAAGTCTGCAGGCAACCCAGGGTCAGCCTGGGTTCCCCTGGGGAGGGGGTGAGTAAGGAGGAGAGTCCTTGGGGTAGAATTGAATTTTCTGCAGGAAAGCTTGTGCCTGCAGCAAGGGAGAGGGTTGAAAAGGTCAATGTGAGGACTAGAGGGACCTCTGTTTGGAGAGGGACACTGACGGATGCCCAGGCTAGCAGGAGTCCAACCAGGGCATCAGGGCTGGGTACAGCCGTCTTCCCACCTTAACACTGGCCAGAGGCCCTTCCAATGGCCTCCACTCTGAGCTTGGATCCTAGGATGGGGGCGGGGGAGCTAGGACTCCCTTCCTCTGAGCTGCTGTTCTCTCCCATGACAGCTGTGGAGGTGACAACCTGACCTGCCTCGCACTCACTAGAGTGAGTGAGCCCTGCTCTCAGCTACCAGGAGTTGGGTGTTCCCCACCTGTCCCTGGTTGACTCTGGAGACTTGGGTTCTAGTCCTTTCTGTGCCACAAATCTGCTGTGCAGTCCCTGCATTTTTTTTTTTTTTTTTTGAGACAGAGTCTCACTCTGTCGCCCGGGCTAGAGTGCCGTGGCATCAGCCTAGCTCACAGCAACCTCAAACTCCTGGGCTCAAGCAATCCTTCTGCCTCAGCCTCCCAAGTAGCTGGGACTACAGGCATGCGCCACCATGCCCGGCTAATTTTTTCTATATAGTTTTAGTTGTCCAATTAATTTCTTTGTATTTTTAGTAGAGACAGGGTCTCACTCTTGCTCAGGCTGGTTTCGAACTCCTGACCTTGAGCGATCCTCCCGCCTCGGCCTCCCAGAGTGCTAGGATTACAGGCGTGAGCCACCGCCTGGCCCACTGTCCCTGCATTTTTAATGCATTGCACTCCTTCAGGACCAGAGCAGGGGGCTGCCTTCTTGAAGGTGCGGTGGCATGAAGGAGGGGAAAGGAAAAGGTGAGATAATTAAATCCCAGTTGGGGTCTGGCTCAGGCTGGGAACCATTTGACACTTTCCCTGGATCCACAAGGAGTTTTTACCAGAGAAGTCAGGGTCCAGGTAGAGACAGGTGGCTGGAGCAGATGACAGCAGGGTTTGCCTCAGGGACAGGGAGAAAGTGACTTGGCGGTGGATAGGGCAGAGTAGGGTGGAGGGTGAGGGGTACACCAGAATGGGAGTTGGTGGCAGCAGGGTTCAGAAGAGCCCTGGCTAGGTTGTAGTCTCTGCTCACCCTGCAACCACAATTTGAATGGCAAGTTCCTTTCACTGAGTGGAGCAGATGCTGTCAGTGCGCCGCCCACACCCCCAGGCCTACCTAGAGGACACCTGCAGACAGTTCCTGACCAGGTCTGGGCCTCCTGTGTCCCTCCCCTCACCTGCGGAAGTGAGTGCAGGGCAGGCCAGAGTGCTGGAGAGTTAACACCCCCAGAGCAGGTCTCAGCCAAAAAGGGTCCAGAGCTACAGGATAAATGCCCCAGCTTTCTGGTCCTTCAGTGGGGCCATACCTTTGTCTTTTTTTTTCTTTTCTTAGAAATGGGTCTCACTATATTGCCCAGGCTGATCTCCAACCCCTGGACTCAAGTGATCCTCCCATCTCACCCTCCCAAGTAGCTGGCATTACAGGCACGTGCCACACCTCCCAGCCGTCAGTGGGACAATTCCGATTCCCAGTTCCAAGGCATGTTCCAGTCTCAGACTCTGGCAGAAGTGAATACATTTTCCATGATGAAAACCCCCTCCGACCTGTACACTTTATTTTCCTTACTCTCTTCCTTGTCTTGTTCCCTCATCCTGCTTCTTGGATTACCCCCCAAATAAACAACTTGCACTGCAATCCTTGTCTCAAAGTCTGCTTTTAGGGGAACCCAAACTAAGACAGTGAACAACACTGTGTGCCTAGTATTGTGCCAAGTGCCAATGGATTTTCACATCCATTACCTTCTTCAATTTTCTTAACACCCCCTGAAGTAGGTATCATTAACCCAATCTTACAAATGAGGACAAAGAGGTTGATGCAGGAGTAGGATTCAAACCCAGGTCTGTCTGGCTCCAAAATCTAGTCCTTAACCACCATGCTCTGCAGTCTCCCTTTCTCTGATCCTCTCTGGGCCTTATTTTTTCATCTGCGAAATAAGAGATGACCACTTGACTTTGAAAAAAGGCAACGTACCCAGTTCCTCCTGCAGCTAACATTGCCAATGAGATATAAGCCGAAGTCACTGGGAGAGAAAGTGCTTTAAAGGGACCAGCTCAGCTGGGAGGCTCACATTTTTGCCCTCTCTTCCCTCTTCTGGGAGTGGGGATCCAAGGGCTGAAGCTCCAGTTGCCACTTCCAGCCAAGAGACAATGATGAACTATTCTAAGGCACAGTGCTAGGTAGGAAACTGAGATGAACAAGACCTTGACCCTGCCCTTAAAGAGCTAATCATTTGGGGGTGGGTGGCAGGATGTGGACATAAAGAACCCTGGAAAGAGAGCAGTGCCAGGAGAGAGCCACCGAGTGCTATGGGAGCTCGAGGAAGAAATTCCAGCTGCGGGTGGGGACCAGGGAGACTGTCACAAAGGCTATTTCTAAATAACAGTGAGATGGAGGCAGAGACGGAGGAGTGAGGGGGTGGGATCCAGCCAAAGGTACGGCTGTGAACAAAGGTGTAGAGGTGGCAGAGAGGAGGCTTGGCGAGGGCCAGGTTGAGGAGGGAAGGGTTTGTCTAGGGAAGTTGTGGCAGGTAAGGTGTGTGGGGCTTAAATGCCGAGCTAAGGAGCTTTTATCTTGCAGCAGAGGCGGGGAAAAGGCTTGCTCAGAGCTGTATGTTAAGATTACTCTGGTTGCAGACTGAAAGGAGACAGAAGAGAGGAGAGGCAGGCAGATGGGCGAGAGAATACTGGAAGTGTCTAGATGAATCTGAACTATGCAGGGGCAACACAAAAGGAAAAGAAAGGAAGAGACAGATGGGAGAGGGACTGAGGAGAGAGAGTCAGACAATGACAGAGAGAGTGAGCACCCAAGCTCACAATTTAATTAGCTTCCTACTTTGCCAGTGGATTACAGGGGAATTAGCAGAGCTAAGAGTCTAGGGACCTTGCTGGGAGTTGAGGGGAAGTTAATGAGAAAGACAACAACACGCCCCAGGGAGAAATGAAAGAGGAGGAATGTTAGTCAAGCAGAGATGCTGGCAGGAGAAACAGATGTCAGGGAGCTGAGTCCCTGCCCTTCCTGGAGGGGGGCAGAGTTTAGGGCTCCTGGCTCAGAATCCTGTCCCATTGCCCTGGTTCTAATTCCTCTGAGCATATGGTACATGACCTTTGGAAGCGGGAAGCTGGGGGTGGCTGTGAGGACCAAGTTCCCAGCTCTCCCTTGGCTCTTTTCCCAGCAGGGCTCAAAGGTCCCAAGACCATCCTTCATAAAAGTCCGAACTGAATCCCCAGGCCCCTTCTGCAGATGAATGGGGAGGTGACCTGCTCATGACCTGATGTGGCAGATTGCATTTTTCAAAGACCGCTGTGACAGTATCATCCGTCCCACCTGCTCTTCTTATAGTGTGAGCTTGCCACTCCCCATGAAAAAAAGGAGTTACGTTAGGTCATCAAAGGTAATGCTGGCTGAGCACAGTGGCTCACGCCCCTAATCCTAGCACTCTGGGAGCCTGAGATGGGAGGATCACTTGAGTCCAGGAGTTTGAGACCAGCCTGAGCAAGAACAAGATCCTGTCTCTACTAAAAATAGAAAAATTAGCCAGGTGTGGTGGCACATGCCTGTAGTCCCAGCTACTCAGGAGGCTGAGGCAGAAGGATCACTGGAGCCCAGGAGTTCGAGGTTGCTGTGAGCTATGATGGTGCCACTGCACTCTAGCTGGGGCAACAGGGTGACATTCTGTCTCAAAAAACAAAAAAAAGTGATGCTGCTTCTGCTTGGGTATCTCTCTTCTGAAACTGTCACACTTGGAGCCCAGCCATCATGCTGTGAGGAAGCTCAGGTCACATGGAAAGGCCATGTGTAAATACTGTGGCCAACAGTCCCAGTCAGGACCAGCTACCTCATTTGCAGAGTCCAGTGCAAAATGAAAACGTGGAGCCTATTGTTCAAAAAAGGAATTTAGATGGTGACAACAGAGCATCAAACCAAGCACAGGGCCCTTCTTAGTGAAGTGCCTTGTGCAATTGCACAGGCAGGAAGCTGGCCCTGGCTCCAGCTGAGGTCCCAGCATCAACTGCTGGCAACATGAGTGAGGAAGCCTTCGAGAAGACTCCAGGCCCAGCCACTGCCTGACTGCTACTGTATGAGAGACCCTGAACAAGAATGGCCTAGCCGAACCCAGTGCACTGCCAGACCCACAAGGAATAAAAATGATTGTTGTTTTAGACCAGTAAGCGTTGGCTTATTACAGCAACAGCTAGTTGGAACACTGGGGGAGCCAGAACTCGTCAAGACCTGATGAAGATGCAGGACAGACACCAAGTCTCTCCCCATACCCAGGCTCATCCCCTGAGCTGTTGTTGCAAGTTCTCCTTGCCCCATGTTAGCAGAAGACCTTGGAGGCACAACTAACTCCAGACTGTCAGGAGACCCAAATCTTGTATGTCTGGCCATGGCATGCTGCATGCTGCCACCATAATCCATACACCCTTGGGGGCAAAAGTCAAGCTTTTTAACTGGGGAAGGCAGGGAGGAGACCCACTCTTCTGTGAGCTGAAACTGGTGGTATTGGCCCTGGCAGGAGACAGCGGTTAGGTCTCCATGGCTTGTGGGAGCCTCAGGGAGTG
The DNA here is from genome assembly GCA_963574885.1 of Lepilemur ruficaudatus. Lineage (NCBI taxonomy): Eukaryota > Metazoa > Chordata > Mammalia > Primates > Lepilemuridae > Lepilemur > Lepilemur ruficaudatus. The sequence goes on from CAUYRT010070925.1 coordinate 24,286, forward strand.
ACAGTCCCTGGAAAAGAGAAAGGGAGAGAAAAAGGAAGGATATGTCCTGCCGAGGTAGGTAAGGGAGAGAATCCCTGCGGCTCCTGTGGCATTTTGATCCCTGTTTCTGACAATGAAGAGTGCCGCACTCTTTGGTGGCAGAGGCATTGCATTCTGATTCTGACTGGTGGTTGGGGGCGTTGAATTCTGCCTGTGTTCACCGCAGTGCAGTGCCAGCCGCGGTGGGTCAGCAGAGTCCCGAGTGACTGGAGAGAGAGCCTGGGATGTAATTAGGCATAACCCACAACCCAGCTGAGCAGCCACTAGAGCAGGAGGGAAGGGGCAGGGACAGGCATGCAAGGCACATAGTGATTCATCATTGCCCCTCAGATTGTAAAAGAGTAGCCATAAATAAAAACCACAGATAAAGTGCAATGCGAACACTAGGAAAAGGAATCAATTCTAAGTGGAGGGATCCAGCGAGGCTTAATGAAAGAGGCGACACTAAACAAAGTAAAGTTGTGAAGGCTACACTAGACTTTGACAAGTAAAAAACAGATGAGAAGAGCATGCTGGGAGGAGGGATCAAGGAGCACAAAGGGACACTCTTAGGGAGGCAGCTGAGGACCGTGGCTGGCTTCAGACTGCTTTGGTTTGAATCCCAGCTCCATCACTAATTGCATGAGCTCAGTTTCCCCACCTGTAACATGGGTATAATAAAAGTCTGTATGCCTCATTGTTGAGAGCATTAAAGACATACTTGATAGAGAGCAGTTAGCACAGAGCCTTGCACGTTGTAAGCACTCATTATGTATTGACTGTTACCACCTAGGGGTGTTTGCAAAATGAACAATAGTATTGGTGTGGCTGAAGTATGAAATTTGGAGATGTTGACAGGCGAGAGGTCAAGAAAAACGTGATTGAATCCGATCCTGAGGAATGTGAAGTGCCAGGCTACACCATCTAGACTTTATTCTGGAAGCCAGTGGGATGCCAATCCTGCAGACCTAACTTCTTGGATCACTGTGACTTTATGTGAAAAAAAAAAAGACCTAATTTCTTTCATAGCAAGTATTTTGTAATGCCTCCTTTCGTATACTGAAATGAGATTCATAGACAATGGAATCTACTGACACATAACTTCAAAAAAATCAATATAATGCTTCAAGTGTGATGTAAAGGAGAAATAAAAGGAAAGTAATTTAAACAAAATAATCTGGTTTCCAATATGCAAAGGCTGGGCGCAGTGGCTCAAGCCTGTAATCCCAGCACTCTGGGAGGCTGAGGTGGGAGGATCACTCAATGTCAGGAGTTCAAAACCAGCCTGAGCAAGAGCGAGATCCCGACTCTACTATAAATAGAAACAAATTAATTGGCTAATATGCAAATGCTTGGGCATTGCTACACTAGAAGAAATAACAAAATATAAAAGCTGGGTGTTTATATACTTCTGTGTAGAATCACCAGTACAACAGCTACAGACGCAGGCTGATACAAGGATGTGCTACCAGGAACTCCAATACCACCAGGGGCATCAAGGTCTAAAATAGTGAATGACTCCCAATGAAGTTCCAAACAAAACAAATAACAATTTTTCTTCAATTTATATGGAAGTTATATTCTTGAAAAGTGTAGTGTATATGAAAGCCTTACAAAAAATTATTTTCGGCCGGGCGTGGTGGCTCATGCCTGTAATCCTAGCACTCTGGGAGGCTGAGATGGGTGGATCGCTCAAGGTCAGGAGTTCAAAACCAGCCTGAGCAAGAGCGAGACTCTGTCTCTGCTAAAAATAGAAAGAAATTAATTGGTCAACTAAAAATATATAGAAAAAATTAGCCGGGCATGGTGGCGCATGCCTGTAGTCCCAGCTACTCGGGAGGCTGAGGCAGGAGGATCCCTTGAGCCCAGGAGTTTGAGGTTGCTGTGAGCTAGGCTGATGCCGTGGCACTCTAGCCCAGGCAAC
>CAUYRT010070926.1:0-62543 GCA_963574885.1 Lepilemur ruficaudatus
GATGAGGAGTGCTTCACTAAACGCATGCGCGGCCTGATCTTAGCCCCATCCCCGTCCCCCATTCCTTCATTCCTTTGGTTCACTGGCAGCTGTGCTCACTCCCTGTGTGGGGAAGCAGATACACGAGGTCACCACTGCCATTGCGGCTCTGGGAGATGCCGAAGAGTGGAAAGGGGGGGAGGGGACGATTGCTTGGGCTACAAGGACCCAGAAAGGGCCCACAAGCTCAGGGCTCCCTGCAGAAGAAGGAAGTACAAGGGGCCCAGAAGGTGTCTCAGACCCAGGTGTGGCTAGACTTCCTACTAGCAAGAGTAGATGAAGATAGATAAACAGCCTAATGAGGTATTGCTGGCTTTGTGGAATCAGCTGGCTCCCCACCAGCAATTCGTGAAAGCACCCAAGAGGCGGGAAACTGAGACGCCTGCCAGAAAGACCCACAATGTGTGGCTGCAACATTTTATGGTCCAAACCTCCCTTTTGATATAGGTTAGGCCAAGGCACCTGGTTAGAGGGGACCCCGGATGACTGGGAGGCCGCATGTGGAACTTGCCATTCATTGGTCCCCTGCGAATGTGCAGCGGGTTTTAGCCTTAGTGCACATGGGAGTGACTGCTCCCTAATCTATGGAAACCCTGAGTGTTTGCTGGACTGTCTACATAGATGGCTATGGTGGGCAAACTGTCGAAGTTAAACAAGTTTGTATTCCATTGGGAATAGGGCATTTGGCCCCCAGACATTACACTGTATATGTGTCCCCCATGAAGGATATATTCTGGGTGGTGACATTCTGTGTGGCTTAACCCTAACAACCTCCGTGGATGAGTTCCGCCTCTGAGTTAGAGTTGTGAAGCTGGTGGTGCGTGGCCACCCCATCACCCACCACAGAGAGCTTCAAACTTGTAGCTCTCTCTGCAGCATCTGTCATCTCTACCTCGTGGTGTGGTATAGACCCGACAGTATCGTTTGCCTGGGGAGCACAAAGAAATTTCATAAACCATATTGCAGCTGGAGAAAGCCAGCGTAGTGCACCCTGCTCACAGTCCATCCCACTCTCCCGTTTGGCCGGTTAAGAAACTGGATGGAACTTGGAGAATGACAGTAGACCACCGGGAGCTGAATAAACTGACTCCTCCACTGCATGTCATGGTGCTGTCTATACTGGATCTGTTGGATCAACTGACTTTGGTGCTTGGACAGTACCACCATGTAGTGGACCTGACCAATACCTTTTTCTCCATAGACATAGCTATGGACAGCCAAGACCAGTTTGCCTTCACGTGGGAAGGATGACAGTGGACATTTGTGGTGTTACCACAAGGTTACCTCCACAGCTCAACCATATGTCATCATATGTCTGAAGCCAGCACCGGAGTGCTCACTAGCCACAGAGCATCCTCCTCACAGTGATTATATTTGGAGATTAGTTACCACTTTCTCTTTTCTGCTCCACACTGTCTTAGAGACTTGTGGCAAGTTGCTTAACCTTTTCACATCTCACTGTCTTTCCGGGTAAAAATGGATGCTAAGCTACTTATCTCCTAAGTGGTAATAGGTTTAAATGTGATGCATGTATACCACTTAAAATAAGATCTGACATACAGTTTATTAATAATAATTTTTCTGTTATTTAGCAGCATCAAAATTATTAGTGCTGGAGTTATTTTTTGTGTTTTGCCACAAGTAATTAAAACGATTCTTTAATATCTGTTGTAAACTTTGAAAGTACAGTTAAGACAGTACAGTTAAGAAAGTACAGTTAAGAAAGTACAGTTGCCCATCATCTAACTTTAAAAATCTGCCTGGTGAAGAAGGCTAGACTCCTGGTGCTGGGAACGACCTTGGAGACTCACCTCCAAACACCCTTCTCAGTAAGACTAGATCTCAAACTGCAGGGGAGGATCTGCTGTGGATGGTTTCTGGAGCACCAAAGGAGGAAAACCCTGACTTGAACTTCCTCTAAGAGAGTGTAAACCTTTCTAACAGGTCCCACTATCAGGATAGCCATTCTTTGAATGTGTAAATAAAAGTCATACTAAAAAACAAACAAACAAACAAAAAACTATTACCCATGCTAATGAGATTAAGCTATTACCATCCGTAAATATTATATTTAAATCAATCATTTCAAATTCAGTGCTTGTTTGCCTTTCTCCATTGCAGAGTATACATATAATAAGTTGTCACTGCTACTACAATATCCAGAAAGAGATAGTGAAAATTAAAATATGTTGTCATCTCCCTTTCAAGAAACCTTTAGCATAGATGGGATGGTACTAAGATGAACACCATTTTAAAATAATAAATCACTTGAAATGTATGCTATGCAAAGTGTGACAATACTAACTTTCCCATAAAACAAACTAACCACCCATAAAACAAAACAAACAAATAGATAAAACAAAATCCAGTGTACTTGTGTTTGCAGACTACATTAGAAGATACGTTAGTGTAAATCAATAGTTTGCTGCTTTGGTGTCTCTAGCGTGTCCACTTTTTTTGATGAATAATTCTTTGTCATTTGCTCTAAGCTCCTTTCCTGATCTCCCATCAGGCCACCAGAAACCTATGTTATTTTCCCTCATATATATAAAAAATAAATGTATTTTTATTTATATGTTTATATTTATATGTAAGTATATATATTATATATGTTTCTAATTAATTTTATAATATTTTGGGAATAATTAGTAACTAAAAACTGCTAAAATATGGCAGTTATGTATTGAAAAATACAAGCATTATGTCTTTTAATTTTTATAAAAAACAAAACAAATGTAATAGGTAGATTTTTGTCCTATTTGACACATGAGAAAAATGACTTTAGAGTAATTAGTTTTTCTCTGTTCAAGTAACCATATCATGACAAAACTTGTATTTTGAGCCCAAGTTGGCTAGTCTCCAAGGCTCAAGCCTTACTACCATGAAGCTCACCAAGAGTGCCAGATTATTTGCATTGCAAAATAAATTCTTATAATAAAGACAAAATATGAAAAGAAACCCTCATGTATCTATTGTAAGTCAGTAGAATTACACTCAGATGGCACTCATTATGATATGCGACAAACTTTCCACCATAATAAGATTGAAACACCTCATGGTAGGAATTAAAAGAAAACACATGTAATGTAGGATATGGTAGCAGCACAGCCTGACCGTCAAAACTCAACCAACAATGACTTTTTTTTTTTTAATTTTAGGAAAATATGAGAGTACAAACATTTTGGTTACATTTTATATCTTTGCCTCTCCCTAGCAAGGGTTAAACCTACCAACAATGACTTCTTGAACATATTTTCTAATTTTATTTTTTACTGTAATCAGCCACTGTTTTCTATACTCTCTACAGAAGATAATGGTTTTTGTTTGTTTGTTTGTTTGTCTGTTTGTTTATTTCAGGAAAATATGAGAGTACAAACATTTTGGTCACATTTTATATCTTTGCCCCTTCCTAGCAAGGGTTAGAGGTTATGCTCCTCCCCTCCACAATGCAGAAGATAATGTTTTTGATAATTACAACTGCTCTATCTTCAAACCTGTAGCTCTCTCTGCAGCATCTGTCAATCCCTTCCTTTTTGACACTCTGCTCCTTTTGTATTCAATGTTAACAAATTTTCCTAATTATTTTAACTCTCTGATTATACTTTCTCTGGTCCTCTTTTTTAGCAATCTCATATATAGATATTCACAAAATACTGTCTTCATATTCACATTTTGTGAATACAGTATACAAAATACTAAAGATTTACTTCATTAGATTCTAACTGATCTTAAATTTATTTTGTGGGAGGTATAATGCATCAGTATCATTAGGTGGTAAAAATTATGGTTTTATTCGCCAGAATAATGAACATATGACTGTTTGCATAAATGCTACCTATTATTTCTGGAGCCCATGAATAGAATCAAGTACATACATAACTTCTTAAGAGGTCAGGCATCTTAGATTAAAAACACTAAATTTATATTTACCACAAAATTGCTTCGGTTTCACCTAATTTGACCTTCCCATTGGGCACTGCAAGGACAAGGGTGATGTCTGATGCATTTCCCATCACTGGCATATTCTATAGCATCAAAGGTGGTCATTAAAGTTGATCAACGTAAAGAGCAAATGAGTTTTCTGAAACACTTGAGGATTTTTTTTTCTCAATTTTCCTCTTTGAGAAAAACTATTTCTATATTGTATTTATATTTCTAGGTGTGGATTGGATTTTAAAATCGATGTGTTCGTAACTGAGTTAACTAGAGAAGTACAGAATTCTAGAATTTTTTTCTTATCTTTCTCTTCCTCAAGTAATCTAGACCTGACAATTCAAAGTCATCTTTGATCCTTTCTCTTTTATTCTCTCACTATCGTGGTCCCAGCCCTCCTTATATATCCTTGGGAACATTTCATCGGTCTAGCCTAACTCCCTGATTTGATTCTCACCCTGATAGAATAAAAATTTTAGTCCATTTTTGCATTAATAACTTTAAAGCATGAATCTTAATACTTTTCTCATATTCAAAAAATCTTAATGAGCTCATAATTGGCTACAGAATAAATATAATTATGTAAAATTCTATTGAAGATAACTTTAATCTAGACATACCTATTCAACACTATCCAAATAATTAGGCAGCACCTTTCTGTGCTCTAAGATTGGAATATTCCCCCATGTTTTGCTTTTGCTTTCCCCACAACTTGGAATTCTCTCCCTATCTCACCTCTGCATGTTTAAATATTGCTTATCTTTCCAGACAGCACTCAAATGCTGACTTATTTTCAATTCTCAAAGGCAACATATACCAACCTGATAAAATTAAGTTGATAAGAGAAAAGAATAATTCCATGCAGTGCAAGGCAAAGAAATTCTTCAAGAAATCACCAAAAAGCATTACTATAGCTGTTAATATGTGAAAACAACAAAACCAGAGACTATTATGGAATGTAGTTATATTTCCTGTTTTCAGTAAATCTGTTCTAGATTCTGAGAGTGAAAGAATTACTTCAAGAAATATCTAAGCAACTAATAAAAATTAAATTAATAGATGCGCAAAATTAAAACATTCAGTCTAAATAGATACAAAAATATTAGAAACATACAGCTGTGCTTGTATGTCTTATTTCAAAAATATGTTAAATAAGAAAAAAGAATGAACTGCACCTAGCACTTAAAATTGTGAAAGCAAAAATTTAATGAAACAAAGGAAAGAAGGAAAACGTGTTTAGACTGATAGAAAAACACAATGGGATAAATTCAAGGAAACTTTAAAAAGATGAAGTATCCAAAACAAACCACAAAATCTAACCACAATAATGTTTAATTCATTTTTGTTGGAAAAGCTGAGTCACTGTTGTCAGGTTCTGAAATTTCAGTGGTGCCAGGATGTCTTGAAGTTGATCCTTAGTCCCGTAAACCGTTTATTTTGGCCAAGATAAATGGTTTCCTGAATTTCTGCAATAGACATTAGTAATTCTGGAAAGCTACACACACACAATAGAAATTTGTATATATAATATATATACCATATATATTAATAATAAATAATAATTATATTAATATAAAACTATACATATATGCGCACATATACACATGCACATATATTTTTTATTAAATAAATTTTTTTATATTTTTTTCAAGTGTGAATACATCTTAAATATAACAAAATAGATAGTAAGATAAATTTTTTTTTGTTTTGGTTATAACCATGATAAAATTAACTTTTTAACATGGTTTTAATTTAACTTTTCTAAAAAAAGATCATAATTTTGAAAATAATAGTAATATAATACTTTGAAATACTTTTAAAAGTGTGTTTTCTTAGCCATTGAAGTTTTTATGTTATATTTAATACACATTAGAGATGTTGGAAGATATTGTAACATTTTTTCTATTAGAAAATACTATAAAATAATACAGAAATATATCTAGAATGTCTTCAGTAGTTAAGTACAGTAAAATAACTCACAGTAATGGGATATATTCTGGAAAAAATCTGAAGAGCCTTTCAACCTTATAAATTTGTTCTAATGCCTTTTTCTTTATTTTGGTAAGTGTTCACTAATTTTGAAGGCTATCAGCAGTTTAAAACACTTGAAAAACTTAAACATTAGAATTCACAATGTAATCATGGCTACTTGAAAGCTCATATAATTATGCTGTCAATCATCACAACAAATATTCATTTCAGGAGATTTCACTATCAGTAGCATTGGGGTGAGAATCAGTCCAATTTTCCTCTTTGCAACCAGTTATAAATAATAACCCATACAAATCTAGGAAAGAGAAGAAATCTCAAGTACTTCCTCTTAGATAGTCTCTTGAGCTAGATTTTTCTTGGCAACCATTCAAGGAGAAAAAGATAAAAAAAAAAAAAAAAAAAAGGATTCTGCCTGTAGGCAAAATCCACTAATGCCATTTTTACAATAGGTCAGTAGATTTTGGTATACAAAATTGTTATTGGAAACTATTTTTAAACAAAAAGATGAAATGATAACTTATATGTTACATTGGAATTTTAATGTGGGATGAAACTTTCCAAAAGTGTCATTTATTTGATTAAACATATTTTTAACATCACTTTTCACAAGTCAGTAGTGTTAGTTTTTTAGATATAATTAGTATATAAATGACAACATTTATTTCCCACAAATATTTATTGAGCATCTGTTATTAGCCAGCTACTGTGCTATGTGCTAAAAAAATTTGAACAGTTACTTATATATATAGCATATATTATATATTTATATATACACACATATAGAGTATGTGTATGTGTGTGTTGCATTTATTTGTAGGTAAAATATCTAAAAATAATTTTGTAATAGGCTCTCGAATTCTCGATACTATGGTAATTTTCAATTCAGTTATAATTATAACACATGTGCACGCACACACACATAAACACACAGATACTTCTCAAATTGGTGATTAAGAATCACACATAATTGCTTATTTTTCAAGTCAAAATGTGATTGGAGTGTTTATTTTTGTAAATCTTACACTACTATTAAGCCCTATTCACAACAGACCCCACCAACACTAAAAATAAAAATGAAATTATGGAGTGGCCTGATCAGCATCTATCTTTACTTCTAATGTATTTCCCTGTAAGCAAAGTTAAATAAACTTTAAATTTTATAACAATTCTAGATTTAGAGAAAAAATGTGAAGATAGAAGAATGCCCGTATACCTCACACCCAGTTTTCCCTAATATTAATAGATTACCTTGTCTGGTATATCTATTATAGTTAATAAACCAACACTGATACATTGTTAACTAAAGTCCACATTTTAATTCATTCAGATTTCACTAATTTTAACTAATATTATTTTTCTGTTCTGGGATCTAGTTCAGAATAATAATTGCATTTAATATTTATTCCTTTTTAGGTTGCTCTTGACTAGGACAGTTACTTTGATTTTCCTTATTTTTGATGATCTTGAAAGTTTTATACAGATATTTTAAGAATGTCTCTCAATTGTGATTTTTTTTGATATACTTCTCAATATTAGACTGGAGTATTTTGTTTTTGAGAAGAAGGCACAGAGGTAAAATGCCATTCTATCACATTATATTAAGATTATATATTATCAACATGACCTGTTATTTTTGATGTTACACTTGTTCATCTGATAAAGCAGTATTTCTCAGGTTGCTCCACTGTAAAATTAATAATTTTCTCCCCCTTTCCATATTGTATCCTTTGGAAGGAAATCACTATGTGCAGCCCACACTAAAGAGTAGGGAGTTAAGCTCCCTATTCTTGATACGTGAGCATTTACGTAAATTATTTGGCATTTTTCTGCATGAATTTGTCTCTTCTCCCCAATTTATGTATTTATTCAATCACTTATTTATATTAAATGGACTCATCGATACTTATTTTATAACTAACTCAATAGTACTTTATTTTCTTGCTCAAATTTTTGCCACTTTGGACATTTGGAACTCTTTCAGTTGGCTCCTGTGTCTCTTTAAAATAAAACTATGGTTGTTGGGGGAGGGGGATGGGCAATTCCTTATGGTTGGCATTCTGGAATCATCTAGTCTATTTCCTTTTGCAACTCATAATTGGTTATTTCTCTAAGGAGTCCTGATTTCTTTTGTCGGTGATTGATGTTAGCAACAAAAATCTAAATTTGCTTATTGCTGCTGAAGTGTCATTTCTTGTAGAACCTTTCACCTGACAGAGCAAGGAAGTATATATTTGCATACTAACTCCTGTATTTACACGTATTTGTAATTATTTTATATGTAAACAACTGTGTCTATGCTGAGTAAAACATGAGTTTGTACTGAATGTCTCCAACTCCAACTCTAATCCGTTACTACATGGATCATGCTGGCTTTCTACTCTTGCTTTTCCTCAGCTTTCCACATCAACATTGAGAAACCTGGCTCCAGCCTTACACATGCATTTATAGCTCTTTATGCATTTTGTTGGTTGGTTGACTTGTTGTTTTTAGTTTTATAGACTATACTCATTTCCAGTGTGATTTAAGTCGGCAACTTCTTGCCATACTTTTCTGTGAGATTGATCCATACATGAGTAAAGTTAGGTTGACTCGTTATAGTCTGCATTCTAGCCTCTGACCTCCTGATCTCATGAAGGATTTTGTCACAGTTTGCATACGTTAAGGTTCAATCTTTATGCTGTGAAATTCTATGGGTTTTCACAAGTGTAAACTGTCATGTGTCAAAAATTATAGTGTCAAAAAGATTGCTTTCACTTCCCTAAAATAATCTCTGTGCTGAACTTATTCAACGTTTTACTCCTCCCTTAAACCCCTGGCAAATACTGTTGTCTATAGTACTGGCTTTTCTGGAATATTTATAATTCAAATATAATAGCATGTTAGCCCTTTGGTACTGTCTTCTTACACTTATCAGTATGTATTTGAGATTTATCCATGTTATGTGTTCTTGAGAGCTCATATATTTTTATTGCAGGATAATATTCTATTGTATGTATGAATCACAGTTTGCTTATCCATTCACATATTGAAGAACATCTCCATTGCTTCCAATTTTGAACAATTATGAATAAGGTGATAAAGCATGCACATGAAGTTTTCTGATATAAATTTTCAAATGTGTTGGGCAAATATGTAGGAGAGTGATTGCTATATCATATGGTAAGACTTTCTTTAACTTTGTAAGAAACTGCCACACAGTGTTCCAAAGTGGCTGCACCATTTTGTATTCTTACCAACAATACATGAGAGTGGCCGTTGCTTTGCAACACTCATAAGGACTACAAATATTTTAAATTAGGGAGAGAGGTATGAAATGTTGTATTGCAGAAATTAAAAGATGAAAAGCAAAAGCAAAAACAATTCTCTCAAGCAGCAATAAGACCTGGAAATAATGCCACTGAAGCAACTTATAAAGTAGCTTATATACTTGGGAAAAAAGGAAGACCATTCAGTGATGTAGAAATTGTGAAAGAATGCATTGTTGAAATTGTGTTATGCTTAGACCCCAATAACTTTTCGAAGTAAAACAATTGTCTCTTTTGGGGAGAACCATACAAAACCTATCTATCGGCAACATGAATTAGGCTTCAACTTAACAGAACAACTTCATGCAATGCTTCAAAAGGAAAATATACGTTCTTCAATCACTTTGGATGAGTCAACTTATAATACTGACTCTGCGCAGATTTTATACTTCATTTGGGTCATAACAGAAGATTTTCTTTGCTACAAAGACTTACTTGTTTGGGGCACTCTTGCAAACAGAACACAAATAATAGTTATCTTTAACAACTTTCAAGATAAATGTCATGAAGTTGGACTGAATTTGATAAATTTAGTGAGTGTATGTACAGATGGTGAACCTTCCATGAGAGGAAAACATGAAGGGTTTATTGCACAGATAAAATAAGTATTAACAGATCCAGATGCTCTCATTTCTTTTTGTTGTACCTTGTATCAGCAAAATCTCTGCTAAAGCTACTATTTTAAGTGACGATTTGCAACAAGTTATAAGTATTGTTGACTATATTCATTCAAATGCAACAGGACATGGTCTGTTGCATCATGCTAAAGTAAAATGATGAGGTATTCAGTGCGGATTTGCTGTATCATTCTAAAGTGCATCAGCTATCACAGGGACATGTGTTAGCCAAAATTTTATCTCTGCAAGAACAGATAGTTAAATTTTATGAAGAACAGAATCAGAAATGTGAATTATTGAAAGATGTCTTTTTCTTTTTCTTTTTTTTTTTTTGAGACAGAGTCTCACTCTGTTGCCCAGGCTAGAGTGTCGTGGCATCAGCCTAGCTCACAGCAACCTCAAACTCCTGGGCTCAAGCAATCCTTCTGCCTCAGCTTCCCAAGTAGCTGGGACTACAGGCATGTACTACCATGCCCGGCTAATTTTTTCTATATATTTCTAGTTGGCCAATTAATTTTTTTTCTATTTTTAGTAGAGACAGGGTCTTACTCTTGCTCAGGCTGATTTCGAACTCCTGACCTTGAGCGATCCTCCCACCTCAGCCTCCCAGAGTTCTAGGATTACAGGCGTGAACCACCATGCCCGGCCTATTGAAAGAAGATTTAGGCATGCAGGATTTTTGTGTGATACTATGTCAAATCAAAACAACTTGAATATTTCATTGCAAGGTAAAACTAAGTCTATATATGATATGTGGCAAAAAGTCTTGTTTCAAAACACTTCGTCTTCAAAAGGAAATTTCAGGTGAACATTTTGCCTACTTAGCAAAAGTTACTGATGAACAGGATGATATACACGTATCATTTGAAGAATACGCAGCTGTTATAGACTTTATTATTGTAGAGTACAATGAAAGGTTCACTGACTTTCAGAATAATGACATCATACCCAAATTAGCATTTCCACCTCACCTAGTCGATAACAGCAAGACACCTAATGAGCTACAGATGCAATTGATTGGGCTCTCAGTAGATGACATTTTAAAGTCATTGTTTGATGCTAAGAAAGATCTGAAATAGGGAAAAATGCAATAGAATACCCACGCCATCAGCAACGTGCCCAAAAAATGCTTTCTTGCTTTTCAACCACTTATTGCTATGAATCTACATTCTCCTACCTAACCCAAATCAAGACACCCTTAAGGTCACAAAAAATTTATGTGATACTTCCTCTCAAGAATCAACTGAAATTGTGGACCTCCATGCTGCCACCAAATATTCAAATGCTTTTCAATACAAAGCAGACACAACAAAGTCCTTGAAAGGTTAGTTAACTTTAAAATTAACAAATAGTTTTCATTTTGTAAAATTATTAAGTACATAGTAGATTTTTATAAACTAATATACATTTTTCAGTATATCAAATTGAAGTTCCTGAATGAGGGCCTATTTGATTATAGGTAAATTAACACAGCCTTCCAACATGAAAAGTTTCCCCACTCCTGATCTGGGACATTCCTGAATGCCTACTGACAGACAATGTAAAACAAATTTTATTTTATAAAAAATATTTTTCACTAGTCTGTCTAAGAAACATTTATCCTTGCATCATCCACATGATTTGGAATTTGATTTCTCCTTTCAACAATAAACTATAAACATTTCCTACATAGCAGCATTAAACAATTGTAATTTGAAATTAAAAAAACAATGCCATTTACAGTAGCATCAAAAGTAAAATATTCATATATAAATCTAACAAAATATATACTAGATCAATATGTAGAAAACTCCAAAACTCTGATGAAAGAAATCAAAGATGATCTTAATAAGTGGAGAGATATTCTGTATGCATAAATTGGAAGATACATTGTTAAAATGCCAGTTCTTCCCAGGTTCTTCTATTCATTTAATGTAATATTGATCAAAATCCCAGCAAGTTATTTTGTGGATATCAAAATAACTTTTGAATTTTATTAGTTTCAAAAGCTTATATGAAAAGGCAGAAGTCGCAGAATGGCAAACACAATATTGAGGAACAAAGTTGAAGGACTGACAATACTTGTGTAGAAGACTTACTGCAAAGCTACTGTAATTATGATAGACTGGTAGTAGTAAATGAATAGACACATAGGTCAATGTAGCAGAATAGAAAACCCAGTAATAGGCCCACACAATTACAGTCTACTGATCTTTGAGGAGCAAAGAGGATTAAATGGAGAAAGAGTAGTCTTTCAACAAATGTTGCTGATATTATCAGATATTTATACCCAACTCCATGTGGAAGAATGAACATAGATTATACAACTATAGAACATGAAATGAATACATGGAACAGCTATTCAGGACTTGGAAAAGTAAATTGTAATCCTTAGATAAGAGAAGAGCAAAATTCAATTAATATGACATGTGGGATGAATTTACCACCATCATTCCATGCAGCCTAAAATCATTGCACAAGAAAGCAGGAAATGAGCAGCAAAGCACACACCTTGAGAGCTCTGGAAGAATACTTCTCTCCTGAACTGTATTAGAGGAAACGGAATGCATACATAATGCTCAAGATAGGGTGAAAATCATGTGTTTTCTTTTCTTTCTTTTTTTTTTTCCCCCTTGTTTCCTGTACTCCACTGCTTAAGCATTCCATGGTGGTAGAAACTGGTAATGTAAGTCCTCATAAGCCAAATTTCTGAGGGAGGTGCTGCTTCCTCTAGTCTCTGTGGAGCTATGGGTCTGAAAGGGAAGGGCCAGCCTGTTGTATATTCTCTGTTTGTCTTCTTTGTGCTCTTGATGCTTGAACTGGGCATAATTGTGGAATTATGCAGAATACTGGGATAGCTAAAGACTCAGCTTTGTAGACAAAGGGCCAGAAAGAAGAGCCCCATGGAATTCAAAAGTATGGGGTAAATCTTGGAGAAGTTCTCCATACGATTCTCTATAGAATTTAGACAAAAGGCAAAGACTAAAAATAATATGCAAAATGTGCTGAACACAATCCAAAAAATATGAACTGAAACAGAAAAAAATAATTAGAAAAGATGGAGTTATTATACAGATTATGGATAGCAGTTTAAGGTACATCTTGGTTATTTTCTCAGCACACCCACCTAATCATGCCACAACCCTAGTTAAGATGATTTATTTTCCATATTGGTGCTTATAGAATCTTCAGTGTGTGGTCCTTATCTTACCTATCAGATCATTTTTCCCCCAGACTTTTCATTTCTCTGTTGGCTACTATTTGTATTTCTTCCATGTTCTCAGATACACCACATTACCTTTTATATCTTCATCTTCTAACATGGTGTTTCTAATATTGACCATTATTTGTGTACCTCCCCCATCTTCTATTAATCCTCCTCCTCCACTTTTGCTTGTCAAACTCCTTTCCTGTACTTCTGCATTTAGTCATCACTTTCACAGCCAGTCTTGCCTGATCTCTTATAGACTAGGCTGCTACCCTCTTTTATACAATTGCAATGGCTAATATCTTCCTTTTTGTCATAAAGGTTTTTAAGCACGGTAGAAATAAAGCAGTGAGCATATCTCCCCTCTCACTCTATCTCTGGAGCTTGATAGTTCCAGACAATAGTACTAGACAGA
Organism: Lepilemur ruficaudatus; assembly: GCA_963574885.1. Classification (NCBI taxonomy): domain Eukaryota; kingdom Metazoa; phylum Chordata; class Mammalia; order Primates; family Lepilemuridae; genus Lepilemur; species Lepilemur ruficaudatus. The sequence goes on from CAUYRT010070926.1 coordinate 13,489, forward strand.
CAATAGCTGGGTAAATTAATAAATGAATGATTAAAGAAAAGAAATACTCATGGCCAACTCTTAAAATTAAACTACTTCAGAAACTTTAGATTTTATAATCTAATACATAGAAATATTACCCATTTAATATATATTTTAGAACATAGAGCCAAGAATAAGTTATTGTAGATGTTTTGGGGAAGCAGGGAAGAATTATCAGTAAAACATATTTAAAACCTTCACTTTTTTTATCATTCTATATTAAATACATTTGGTCTGACATTCTAAGGATTTAGAAGTGTCTATTGTCAGTTTTCAATATAAAACATTTGCATTTCTCTTATTTTCAAAAGAAGTTCAAGGTTATAAAAATGTTAAAGAATGCATCACTTTTTCTTGTAAAATGTTACAAGCCAAGATATATTCATATTAAGAAAAGTTATGATAAATGATAAATTTAAAGAAATGATAAATTTTCACTTGAGGGAAAATGTCAAAAATCCAAACATCAATACATAAACTATTGCCCAGGAGTTAGCAATTCACAATGTGACTTATTAAAATCTACCACTTTTTAGAGTGTAAAGATTGAGGAGTGAGATACTAAATCTTATTTATGGAAAGCATCCAATGAAAGAAAGTGGAGAACAAATTGTGAATATTTATGCTGCTAAGAAAACAGTTTTACTTATACATGTAGACCAATGTTTCTTTTTAAATATGTTTTTATATCTGCAGGGTACCATTTTACTTCATTCTTCCTTAATCCAAAAGATATTAATTTATCAATTCATTTACCTCTTCAGAATTTACTATATTTTTGATGCTATTTGATTCTGCCCTTTTTCTCTGTTATTCTCTTAGACTTAGTCTAGGAAAATCTTGTTCAAATATTTTATCTTTGTCTTTCTGTTAAGATTATGGACTTAGAGCACATGTTCCCATATGTTTCCTTTGGTTTTAATATTCTTTGATTCTGTGATTCTATAATCTGGTGATTTATTTACATAACCTCACAAAATCCATGCACACATACAACTTAATAACAGAAAAATGATGAAATGCTTTTTTTCTCACTTTAGTGATTTATCGTTCTTTGTTGGCTTCGTAATTTTCCCCATACATAATTTTCTTGTTGCTATAAGGGAGACTCACAGAGCTATGACAAGTCAGAAAATGTCATATTTGAGTTAATAGAATCACAATGAAATGAAAAAACACCCTTTGTAAAAGAAAAGTTTAATTCAAATAAGGGATTCATAAAATATATACTGAGTATCTCATAGACTCAAAAGAACCAGCAAAACAAAAAGCATCAAGAAGGGCAGAATGACTGGAAACCAGAATTGCTCAGAAATCTCTCTTCATCCCCTTTTTTTTTTTGCTTTATGGGTGGTTTCATTCACTTCGCTAATTTTCTTTTTTCTTTTTCTTTTCTTTCTTTTCTTTTCTTTTTCTTTTTTTTTTTTTTTTTTTTTTTTGAGACAGTATCTCACTCTGTTGCTCAGGCTGGAGTACAGTGGCCTCATGATAGCTTACTGCCATCTCAAACTCCTGGGCTGAAATCCTCCTGCCTCAGCCTCCCAAGTAGTTGGGACTACAGGTGCACACTACCATGCCTGGCTAAGTTTTTCAATTTTTGGTAGAGGTGGGGTCCTGCCTTTGCTTAGGCTGGTCTCAATCCACTAATTTTCTTTTTTAAAGTGTAGACATCTTCAGCAACTCACTTCCCGCCCCCCCAAGAAATCAAGGGACACCTCTTTGCCAAAAACAATTTGAAAATTTCAAGAGAAATATTCTAATGTCTTAGCTTTGATCTTCTTTTCATTCTTTAGTGGCCAAGAAAGTGAGGTTCTAAAAAATTCCCAACTTTCATCATGCCTCCAGCTTTAGGTAGTCTGTGACAAGCAGAAGGAAATAATTGGTCCTTGGAAGACCAAAACAATAAACATCAACTGCTGAATTTACATAAAAGAATACTGAATATTGACTATCCCTCTGGCAATATAGTTAAGATCACAGTTTCTCATATTTAGAAAAGTGTGATTTAAAAGTGTGTGTGTTTGTATAAACTATTTAGAATATGTTCTTTAAAGTTCAGTGTAGCAATAGCTCTGCTGATATAGTTTGTGCTCTATTCATGAAAACTTTCAGAGTGCAAGGTTAGTGCACCCTAATGGATGTTACTGTCATTGTTAAGCATTTAGAATATCCTCGCAAAATTTCTAAGATAGAAAACATTGTGTAATTCAGTATTCTACAAGTCCGTTTATGAAAATGTTATCCTAGATGCTTGTTAAAGTGAATACCCCCATGACATATTGACTTTCAACATACCTAGCCATTGATGTTTTAAAATATTTACGATTTCATAACTCTTAGGTAACAAGCATAGCTTTCAAGTCCTTACTTCCTGTTTTTAAATATGTATTTCTAAACTCTTCAAAGTAATACTCATTTTCACTTGTATTTATCTACTAACTGTGCTTTAAATACATTTTTTATTTTTACATTTTTTAAGGAAGGACATTTCCCTCGTTTTATAATATTATCAAAAATTAATCATCATTTAAGATTTAGTTCAAAATTACGTTTATAATTACCAAATCTAACAAACTGATGCTGATATTCTATAACCTTATACTATTCCCTCATGGAACATATTCTTTCCACTTACCTCGTGGTACTATTCATTCTTTCCTTTGCGTTAAATGTATTATATTCTTGCCTTAGCTCTCATGGAAGATTTATACAATATATATGCAGAGACACACTTATCTATTTATGTCTTTGTGTCCAGAATAAGGCCCTCCAAAAAGTAGGAAATCAATCAACGGTAAAACAATATTTGTTTTGCATTCATTTTTTAAAGACTCACAATGATGGAATCATTTATATTAATAATAGATTTTAGTGAATTTCAAAATAAAAGAACAAGAATAAGAGTCCAAAGCCATGAATTCTAATGCTCAGTGCATCATCTTAGACAAATTCTAACATTTGAATTAAATCTGAGTAAATCAAATTTTAAATTTCCTTCGTTTACAAAATGTTTGATATTACTGATTTCCAACTCTGAGGGTTGACATACTCTGTCTTCAAATGAATTAATATTTTAACAGATAAAAAGGAAATTATTCCTGGTTGGGCAGGATTGGATAGCCCTAAGCCTCCCTGCTTAGTTCATATTCTTTTGTTCAATGTGGTGACTCACTGAGCTCTGGTCAGCTGTTTGGACACCTCATGATTAAATAGATGGCTCATTTCACATTTTTCAAAATAATTGCTACTTGCATGTGCATTACAGCCTCTATGGATGGATATTGATAACAAAGTAAAAGTCAGTTTAGCTGTTTGCTGTAATGATATCTGAAGCTTCTCTAGTCCTTTAATTAATGCATAATCATTATTATAGAAGATGACAGAGTAATATATGTTAACCTAATATTTACTAATAAAACTTTAATAATATGCCTATAGTATACTAATGCTACTTTTCTGATATAGTATTTTTTGTTACGGGAAACTTATAATTTTCAGTGTAGACTTTAGCTGAACAATTTATGAGATACAACTATGTAGCCCACTAGAATTTAATATGGCATGAGTTTTCTAAGAGGATAGAAGTTGGAAACTGCTGTCTAGGAATTAAACATGAAAGGTATGATGCTAATGATTTATGGCAGCTACTTCTTTTATTGAATTGTTTTGGTCTTTATGTCAATTTTTTAAGGTTAATTTTTAAAAACATTTAGCACATATTATTCAATATAAATTATTCTATTGTCTATATCATAAAATAATCTTATTTATCATCACTGTAAATGTTATTTTTTATATTTAAGCATAGCATATTATACATCTAAGCCTTTCATGATTCTGTTCCAGTTCTTGAAATGGTAATGTTCTCTATAAGAGACAACAAGATTAAAAAATTTCATTTTAGATAAATTTTTACAAGATTCTTTCAGCTCAGATGAATCATAGATCAAGAAAAATATTATTTTATAAAACTATATGGGGTTTCTTAAACTCAGAACTATAGAAATTTGGGCCAGACAATTCTTTGTTATCAGAAGTTGTCCTGTGCATTGTGGAATATTTAGCAGCATGCTTGGCCTTTACTTACTAAATGTGAATAGCGTTGACCCATCTCCCCACCCCCTAACTCTTCAAGGGGTAAAATCATCCCTGACTATTACCACTCAACAAGGTTGATAGAAAATTCATAAACCTTAGAAAGTTTATCTATACTATTCATATGGCTTTTGCATTCGTAAATTAAAATATTTAACAGTTACTTTATACTAATCTATGTAATATTTCTATACTTTATATTAAAACTTATGACCCTTAACCAGTATGTGATTTTAGTGTGAAATGAATGTTTTGTATTAGTCCAGGTTTTTTCTTGTTTGTTTGTTTGATCTAAATAATTCAACATGACATAGCAAAATTAAGTTCAGCTTCTCTGGGACAATGCTTTGGAAGTTGCTTCTTTTCTAACCTGCACACTCTTGACTAAAAACATAAATTCAGTTTATAATTAAAATAATAAATTTCCTTAAATGCAAGTGTTTATAACTTGTGATTAGGTCACATTGTTAACTATAGTTTTCCAAATATTTGCCTTTCAATAATATACTCTGTAGTTGCAGTATTATTGCCAATCTCTCTCATTGAGGACTAGGTAAAACAAACTAGTATGCGGAAAATAAAGGAAGCGTTACAATCCTGGTCCTTCCCAGACTTTCCTTTTATTTTCTAGGTACAGTATTACTTTATCACTGGGTTTATGGCATTCCACTTCTGTCTTTTTCTTTCCTTAGTGGTTGGGTCCTTATATCAGAGACCCAGTGATATATAATGACCAGAAAGACATAGTTTCAAATTCTGTCTCTTCCATCTAGCAGCTGGGTGGTGCTCAGTATTCATTTACCCTCTTTAAGCTTCAGACTCCTCATTTGTGAAAAAGGAGATAATATTAGTTCGGTTTAAAAAGTATGTAATAAAAATGAACGTGTGTATAGATATGTATGTATATGTGTATGTATATGCATATGTGTGTGTGTGTATATATATGGTGCTTAGGACCGTGCTTGAAGAAAGCAACTGTTCTATAATTGTTATCTCATATAGGCATCATTATTATCAAACTTTTATACAAACAGGGGTTTTCAGTGTTACTTTAAGTTCAGTTATTCAAAATAGCTATAGATCTAGCTATTCTTATTTTGTAGTATGGTGTTTGCAATCGTCAACAAATTCACTGAAAAAAAAATTTTTTTTTTTTTTGAGACAGTGTCTCACTCTGTTGCCTGGGCTAGAGTGCTGTGGCATCAGTCTAGCTTACAGCAACCTCAAACTCCTGGGCTCAAGCAATCCTTCTGCCTCAGCCTCTCAAGTATCTGGGACGACAGGTATTCACCAACATGCCTGGCTAATTTTTCTATGTATTTTTTTAGTTGTCCAGCTAATTTCTTTTTATTTTTTAGTAGAGACAGGGTCTCATTCTTACTTAGGCTGGCCTCAAATTCCTGAGCTCAAACGATCCTCCCGCCTTGGCCTCCCAGAGTGCTAGGATTATAGGTGTGAGCCACCTGGCTGACTGCTGAAAATGATTTTCTTTTTTAAAAAAGGAAAGAGACAAGGAGGCAGGGCAAGATGACTGAAGAGAAACCTCCAACGATTGTCACTCTGCACAAACACCAAATTCAACAACTATCCACACAAGCAAGGACCTTCAACAGGAACCAAAAATCAGGTGAGTGATCATACTACGTGGTTTTAATATTATAACAAGAAAAGAGGCGTAGGGCAGAAATGACAGTCTTGCATTGTCTATTCCACCCCTCCCCCATCCCTGGCAGTCCCCCACCAGCACACCCAGTGGAGAGAGAATCTGTACAGGGGGGAGTGAGAGTGAAGTGATCTTGGGACTTTGTATTGAAACTCAGGGCCGTCCTGTCACAGGATAACAGGGCAGAATTGTGCCGGTGCACCCATGGAGGGAGCTTTTAGATCAGTTTGGCCAGAGAGAAATCCTCCTCCCAAACCTGGAGTTTGGGCTGGCTCTGCCACTGGCTGACCAAAAGCAGCCTTGAGGCTGGACTAAATCCATAAGGCATTCAGGCCACAGAGGCTGCAGTCATTAGGCGATTTCTACAGCTGTGCTGGCTCAGAGTGGACATGGGGTGCATGTGATCCAGTGAGACACCACTGGTGGCAGCCAAGCTAGTACCTGTGTCACCCACTTCCCCCAACTACAGGGAGTGCAACTCATGAAGTCTTCTTCCACTTGGGGAAAGGAAAGAAAAAAGTTCAGAGGACTTTGTTTTGCAACTTGGGTATCAGGTCAGCCACAGTAAAATAAAATGCCAAGCAGACTCCTGAATGGACTGAGTCCTGGTCTTAGCTTCTGGATGGCATTTCTGGATCCACCCTGGGCCAGAGGGAAACATGCTGCCCTGAGGGGAAGGACTACCCCAGGCAAGATTTACAACTTGCTGACTAAAGAGTCCTTGGGTTTTGAATAAAAGCCAAAGGTAGGCAGGCAACAGTCACTACAGGCTTTGGGTGAGACTGGGCTGGCTTCAGGTGTGACCTGGATCCAGTGGCCATGAGTGAGTGCCCAAGTCACTCCTCCTCCAACTCCGGCAGCCCAGCACAGAGAGTAAGGGAAGAGAGTGAGAGACTTTGCCGGGTAATTCAGGAAACTCTCCCATGTCCTATTCAAGTCCACCAAGACACTACCACCAGGAGTCTGCAAGACTCACAACATTACTGGGGTTGGGGCAGCCCAGTGCTGATACAGCTGCAGTGACCAAATACATAGACCACAGCACTCCCTTCCCTTTGAATATCTGGAAAATCTTCTCAGGAAGGATGGGTTCAAATAAGCCAAGACTGCAAAGATTAGAGAAAACTCCTAACTCTTTAATGCCCAGCCATTGACAAATATCCAGAAGCATCAAGAACACCCAGGAAAACATGACTTAACCAAATGAACTAAGTAAGATATCAGTGATCAATCTTGGAGCAATGGAGATAGTGACCTTTCAGCTTTGAGAATGAATTAGAACAGGTGTTAGTAAACTTTTCTGTAAAGTGTAAGACAGTAAATATTTTACGCTTTGAGCACCACATATGTTCTTTGTCATATGTACTTGTTTTTAAGAAAACAAAACATAACTTTAAAATAAAAAAATAAATTAGCTCATGGGCTGTAAAACAAAACAGTTTGCAGGTCAGATTTGGTCCATCAGCCACAGACAGTTTGCTGAACAATGAGCTAGAGATACAAAAATAAACATCATGAGTTTCACAGATATACAACTGAAAGAAGAAAAAAGCAAGCAAGTGGTGGCAGAATCAATACTGTTTTATATTTATAGTTCAAAAATATTAAACATTAAACCATAGATTGGCTAGAGCTTCATATATAGAGAGACGTTATAACTTTTAAGAAGGCATATGGATAATAAAAACAAAATTTAAAACACAGCTTAACTTTGAAGAGGAGAAAGTGATTATACTTAGAAGTGGCACTCACAAGATGCCAACATAATTGTTTTCAGTACCTGTGTGTACATTTTATTTATATATTTAAATAATATAGGCATTTTATAAATATTGTGTATACATTTTATATGCTGCTGACCTTTCTTCCTGTTCATCATATATTCATATTAATGGCAATAAATGCATTTCAATTAATTGACATATACTCAGCTCTCTACATTCAAGAAACTACACAACTCCAGGAGAAACATTCAACTGACACCTTCAAGTTGTTCATCAGTCAGAATGGTTATCAGAAAGCCAAGTATTGTGAGATATGTAATATTAGTAAAGATAAACACCAATACTAAAAAAAGAACACCTGACAAGGGTGGAAATATTCTATTATTATACTCAGAGAGTGTGCAGAGATTTCAGTTCTAAATACAGAACTGACTTGTTATGAAAATGAAATAATCAGAAAGTAAATATTTATATTGGAAACTTAAAATATATTAATAATTAGAATTGCCTATAGACTTAAGATTTTGTATGGAGATAAAATTTATTAATTTTTTGGATAGAAGAGCTAAAAATAAGTACGATATAAATTATTTGAGAAAAGTTGGGTTTAATTTAAGGAGGTTCTGATTTTTATTATACAGCAGTGCTAGAAGGAGCGTAAAAACATAAAGTGAGAGAAGTAATTATCATAGACACGATCGTGAATAATTTCATCATACAATTCATATTCATTTGGCCATGGTAACCTGATTTTTCTTTGCAATAATCTAATGTGATTGTTAATCACTATGAGATGCTCCCCCACCCTAGGTTAGGGTTAAGTATGTGAATCAAGGAAAGCTGATTAAATATTTTTCCTATTTTTAAGTTTTTAAACCTTCCTTTTTATTCTCTAATTTGCTAACTCTCCTCTATTTCTGGTTTGTTTTTGTCTTTGTTTTGTGCATAAGTGAACTACTTAACCTTATTTAAGAAGATTTTTAGAGAATTTTCTCCCAAAAATTAATTATTTGAAATGGAGCAATATGTATTCTAAAAAAGACCAAAAAACCTCATTTTCATGGGAACGCTGGTTTTCACAGTATTCTCTCAGAGTATGTTTTAAGATGAACTTCTTTTATGTGCAAAGAAATGGTAACTCAGAGGATTTAATCTTTCCATTAATGTAAAATGTGGCTCAGTTACCCAGATTCATTCTGATTCTCCTCCAGCTTCCCTAGCTAATTCCTCCCAGGCTGATTATTATCACCTCCCTGGTCTCTTAGTTTTCATATGTCCTTCAGGAGTCCTTGGATCTCTTTTCTTTGTAGTTCTACTCACTTTCCAAGTGAGCTCGTGCAGTCACATGTTTTAAATAGCATCTATGCATTGATGAAAACTTAATTATATCCCCAGCCTGAATCTCTTCCTTGGACTTCAGAAACACTCCCAAATGTTAGCTTGATACTCGCTTTCCATAATGTATAATAAGCATCTCACACTAACCTGTCCAAAACTGAACTGAGGATTTCTCCTCTTTCAAACCTAAGGTCAGTCTTCTATTTCTCAGTGGCTCAGCCCAAAAATCTTGGTGTCATTCTGGTTTTCGGTCTTTCTCCTCCATCTCTGCGCCTAATGCATACCACCTCCTGCAAACACAGCCATAATCCACCCATTTCACAGCCCAAGTCACCACCATGTCTTGCATAGAATTTTGCAAGTGCTAACCACTTCCTGCCACTGCTCCTGCCACACCAACCCTCACTCTATTTACAATGTAGCAGAAAAAGTGACACTTTAAGAAGATCTTGTCAGTTGACAGCTTAAAACTCATCACTGGCTTCACATCTTTTTCACAATAAAAACCACTGTTTCTACAAAAGCAATCAAACCCGACAGCATTTGTCCACCACTGCCTCTGTGTCTTCCACCTCTATCTTAATTGTCCTTGCTCACTCTGCTCCAGATGTGCTGGCTATATTGCTCTTTTACTGCATTTGGCCTGAGACTTTGAACCTGCTTTTATCTTCTTGTAATGTTCTTAATCTGGCTACATTGCCATGGATAGCTCTCTCACTTGTGTTGGTTCTCTCCTCAAATATCCTGCTTTCGTGATCATTCAAAACAAAGTAAAAACTTCTACCACCTCTTCTAGGCAGTCTCCAAACCCTTAACTGGCAAGGTTTTTGTCATCATTTACACAATATGTAATTAATTTGTTTCTTTTTTATTGTTTCCTCATTCTAGAATGTAAATTGTAAGTTAGGATTAATTTTTGTCTGTTCCATTTATCTCTATACCCCACACATTTAAGACAACCTTTTCATTGTTGAATGAATGATGAATGATACGTAGATTGATGAATAAATCTATAATTATTTCTTTAGCGCCTGATTTTTAAACAATCAGAAATGATAAATAAATGAAAGTAAAAATTTATAATGTTATAACTCTTTATAGATGAAGTGGAAATTCATACTGTGACTACAGTAGTCAAATGGGCATTTTATTGGTTAAATGTTTTCAAGTATTTGTGAATTACCCAGAGAAATAATGGTTATACATGCTACTTATAATAAAGTGTTAGGGAAATTTTCTATAAATAAAAAAATACATGGCCGGGCACGGTGGCTCATGCCTGTAATCCTAGCACTCTGGGAGGCCGAGGCGGGCCGATCGCTCAAGGTCAGGAGTTCGAAACCAGCCTGAGCAAGAGCGAGACCTCGTCTCTACTATAAATAGAAAGAAATTAATTGGCCAACTAAAAATATATAGAAAAATTAGCCGGGCGTGGTGGCACATGCCTGTAGTTCCAGCTACTTGGGAGGCTGAGGCAGAAGGATTGCTTGAGCCCAGGAGTTTGAGGTTGCTGTGAGCTAGGCTGATGCCACGGCACTCACTCTAGCCCAGGCAACAGAGTGAGACTCTGTCTCATGAAAAAAAAAATACATGAAAATTCAATACAATCTTACAACAAAGTTCATTGAGTGTTGTGATTTTCATCTAAGTTGCTGGACCTTGGTCAGTGCTATTTAATGATAAAAATTGATTAAAAATTAATTCATATTCTTACCTTGCTAATGACTTCCTGAGTGATCTCAATCATTGTATATAATCTTATCATTCATTAAATTTGCCATGAACAAAGGCAGTTGATTTTTCTACCAAAAAGTAGTGATAATATTGTAAGTTTATGGACATTTTGAATTTTTCTTAAAAAGACTATAAATATATTTGAAGGAGAATTTTTAGGGGTACAAGATGAGTGAACATATGGTCTAGCAAAAAGCCATGCTTGCCATAACTTCCTACATGAGGACAAGCTCTTGACACCACCAAAGCAATACCAATTCCAACACTTTTTTTTTTTTTTAGCTCTTTCTATTGTCACTATACTAGGATCTTTAAATAAGTAACTGCAGTTGGGAATTAAGACAGGAAATACACATACTCTTGTGTCTTCCATCATCCCCACAGACTGTTGCCTAGAATTCAACCAACCATCTGTCTCCTCACGCAATTCCCAATACCAATATCCCTGAAGATAGGGATTCAGCCTACTTCAAAAAAGAGTGATGAGTAAAGAAACAAATTTAACTGCTGAATTTTGTTATCCAGGCATTTAAAATTTGGCATGGAGAATAATGATACTGAATCCAATTTAATAATGATATTGAATGTAATAATAATTTTTATTAGAGAAGAAATATTTATTTTAACTTCTTTTATAAAGAAATACATTTATATGATTTTTTTTGTCCTTCATTCGGTTAATATAGTGTCACATATCACATTTGGTGTCACAATAATGTCACATTTATTGATTTACATATGTTAAATCATCCTACCATCCCTGGATAAATCCCATTTGGGCTTTGATAGGATATTTTTTATTACTAATTTAATCTTTTTATTTGTTTTTGGTTTGTTCAGCTGTTCTATATCTTCCTAATTCAGTCTTGGTAGGTTGCATGTTTCTAGACATTCATCCATGTTTTTCTAGGTGAATTAATTTGTTGGCATGTAGTTGCTCACAGTGTTCAGTTATGATTTTTGTGTTTCTATGGTACTGTAAAGTCTCCTCTTTCATTTCTGATTTTATTTGAGTCTTCTTCTTTATTTATTTGTTAGTCTATACAAAGGTTTGTTGATTTTGTTTATCCTTTCAAAAAGCAACTATTAGTTGTGTTGAGCTTTTCTATTGTTTTTCTGTTTCTATTTTGTTTTTTTTTCCCCTGATTTTACATCTCAATAGATGTGGAAAGCATTTGACAAAATGCAACAATTGTTCATGATAAAAAGTTTCAAAAAATAGATGTAGAAGGAATCTACTTCAATAAAATAAATCTCATTTACAAAAGCATAAAATGAAATAAAATAACTTAGGAGTAAATTTAACCAAGGAGATGAAAGATCTGTATATTGTAAACTATAAAACACTGATGAAAGAAATTAAAGAAGACACAAATAAATGGAAAGATACCCCATGTTTATGGATTGGAAGAATTAATATTGTGAAAATGTCTACATTACCCAAAGTGACGTTCATATGAAGCCATAAGACTCCAAATGGCCAAAGCAATCTTGAACAAAAAAAACAAAACTGGAGGCGCCTCATTCCCTGATTTCAAAATGTATTATAAAGGTATTCTAATCAAAACAGCATGTTACTAGCACATAGACATATTTAGCAATGGATCAGGATAGAAAACTCATTCAAAAATAAACCTATGTATTTACAGTCAATTGATTTTTGACAAAGTTGCCAACAACACTCAATGGGGGACATTTCAATAAATTGTTTTGGATATCCACAAGCAAAATAATGATATTAAACTCTTATCTCTAAACCATCTACAAAAATCTACTAAAAATGGATAAATAGCTGAAAGATAAGACCTGAAATTATAAAACTGCTAAAAGAAAACATTGACTAAAACCTCGACAGCATTAGTCTGGGTAATGGTTTTTTTGGAAAGGACTTTAAAATCATAGACAACAAAGCAAAAATGGACAAATGGGATTTTATAAAACCAAAAAGCTTTTACACAGTACAGGAAACAACAGAATGAAAAGACAACTGATAGATTTGGACAGAATATTTACAAACCATACATCTGATAATGGACTAATAACCAAAATACATAATCAACTCAATAGCAAGAAACAAAATGAGCAAAGGACTTGACCAGACATTTCTCAAACAAAGAGATAGGAATGTCCAAAAGACATATGAAAAAATACTCAATAACACTAATTATCGGGAAAATACTAATTAAAGCCACAGTGAGATATTACCTCATACTTGTTAGCATGGCTATCATCAAAAAGACAAAAGAAGTATTGGTGAGGATGTTGAGAAAGGGAACCCTTGTAAATTGTTGGTAGAATTGTAAACTTCTACAGCTATTTTGAAAAATGGTATGGAGTTTCTGCAAAAAACTAAAAACAGAATTACCATATTATCCAGCAATCCCACTTCTATGTATGTATCCAAAGATATTGAAATCTATATGTCAAGGAGATATCTGCACTCTAATGTTTATTTCAGCATTACTCACAGCAGCCAAGTTATGGAAACAACCTAAATGTCCATCAACAGATGAATGGATAAAAAAAATGTGGTATGTATATATACACAATGTAATACTATACAACATTGAAAAAAGGAAAATTCTGTCATTTGCAACAACATGGATGGAAATGAAGTGCACTATGTTAATTAAAATAACCCAGGCCCAGAAAAACCGATACTATAGGATCTCACATATATGTACACTCTATATACAAGTTGATTTCATATAAACAGAGAGTAGAAAAGTGGTTACCAGAAGTATGGGTGGGGGCAGGGATAGGGAAAGAGAAGCTATTGATCAAAGGGCTCAAAGTTGCAGTTAGGCTGGACGAATAAGTTTTAGTGATCTATTGTATAGCATGGTGACTACAGTTAATAATAATGTACTGTTATTTCAAAATTATTATAAGAATAGATTTTTAACATGCTCACCAGAAAAATTAAGTTGCCGTGGTGGTGAATATGTTAATTAGCTTGACTGATTCTACAATGTATACATAGATTAAGACATCCCATGGTACCACATAAATATGTGCAATTAATATTTGTCAAGTAAAACATATTTTTAAAAAGTGGATATTTATAACAACAATAATATTAATAAAATAAAATAATAGAAATAATTTTTAAATACTAAAGTAACAATTTAAAATGGTCACAAGTTCATTAATACACCTGTTAGCAGTAGCCTTCATAGTCATAACATTTGTTAAATCAGATAACTGATAATATTTTGCACAAAACAGTGAAAAATTCTAAAGAGATATGTCTTCACATATAAAAAGTTAAATGAAAAATTCAGATGATCTCCGGGATATTTCTAATATATTTTTAAATCTACATGCTCTTTATTGTTGAGTCTTTTACTACAGTGGACTACATAACTAAAGCACATTTATATGAAACACACATTATTTGATTAAACATGTAAGTTATAGCCCATCCATACATTGAGACCAGAAATGTTTTGATTACCTGGCTAAAGCTATAAAAATTCAAGACTACGAAAATGTCACTAAGTAGAGAAATAGGAAAAATACTTTCATCTATGTTTTCTTCAACTATTCATGAGTTTCTTCAAGTGTATTCTGGAGAAAGACTCATAATTTTACTTCAGGACACAAAGCCTTCATCAGTATATTATACTTCTAATTCAAAGCATGGAAGAAAACCAAACCAGCAAAGCAAAGATATTTGATGTTGCTTTATGTTAGAATCCAGAGAAAATAAATACTTTGATCAATTTGCCACCTTGAAAATGTCCTCTAGTAGAACTGCTCAAAAACAGTCTTTGATGCAGATTGCATAGCATAGTGTCAGTCCTTGCTTGAATTTGGTGCATAGGTATTGGGAAAGATCAAGTTACTCAATATGTATATACTTTATTAATTTCTATCTTGATTAAATAAGGAAAGTTCCTTTCACCCTTTAGTCTCCTGACCTCAAATTAGAAATGATTGCAATGTGTTTACCCAGATTGCAGAAAAGAGATAATATGTTAAAATGAATATAAACATTTAAAAATCAAAGTATGGTTTTAACATATTAAAAAAAAAGGTCTGATGTTAAATGCCTTCAGTATATCTGACACTTTTAGAAATAATGTTTATGTCAAATGAAAGTATGAAGTAATTAAGAGCTTTTTCACAATTGAGATGGAATACCTATTTTATAATCATTGTGAAACAATTAGATGATTTCAAAAGAAAACTTTTGGGCCACCACATACATAACCACTTATTTCTACATTTAACTATTGAGATACTTTTTTAAAGGGCAGGAAACATATTTTACATTTGGGAAGAATAAAAATTATTATGTGTTAAGGATATCATTTATTATATATCCATTCTATTCCAGATAAATACTTTTCAATAATTTTCAAAAAATTTGATTCGATATTATTGCAATTTTATAAATCAGAAAAAATGATTTTCAGAGACTTAAGATCATACTCACAAAGTCTGCAAGGGACATTGCTAAAATTTGAACCTTAATCTGTCTAGTACAAATGACTTCCCATAAAAATATAAGACATTAAAACACATGGGCACCCCCTCCTTCACACACACACACACAAAAATAGATTTAAGGGTATAAAAAATTCTATAATGATTGGAGGTAACACCACCAACTCCGTTTTATTTAAACTGTGAGTTTTGTATGATGAAATTATCCAAAGTCATCATGTGCAATTCCAGAGACACATCTACAATAGTAAGTGCAGAAGTAAAGGAATGTTTTTGTTGGATTTTTTATTATAAAACACAAAAGATTGTGAGTAACCAAACTAGTTTCCCATAATTTGCTGAATGTATAATATGTAAACATGGATGTCCAAATGCGTAGAATTTTTGTCTATTTTTTACTTTTGCTTTTATGAGTATTATCCAACATCCAGATAAGTATATATTTTTGAAAAAATAGAAAGTCAAATGCTTTATACATGATGTACAGCTATTTTTCATAAACAAAAACAATGTTTTCAAACAATTCACTGATTGTTTTGAGAAAAAAACTGATTCTTTACAGTTTGTGTAAGATTGTGCTTTTAATTTAGAAGCAAAATGCAATCTCTTAAACTTTCTGATATTACTAAAATGCGAATCAGTTATTTCTATGCCTTCTTATAATATCTTTTCATGGCATACTAATACAATTCAGTTATTCAGCATATTTGAAAAGAGAAATTGTATTTGAAAAGTAAAAATTGTAAAAATCTTCATTTCAGAAAATGTTCAAAATGAAACAAGGAGTAGTATTTCAGTTGGTAACCATCAAATGCAATTTTACATCTCTCTTTTTAATATGGGCTATTAACTACTTTTGCCTATGTATGAAATTTCTGTAATATATTTAAAGAAAGACTCAAAATGTAGAAAAGATGCCAGGCATATTTATCTGAAATATAATAACATATATTTCCCATAATAACAGCTGCAGAACATTCTACTAAATAATAAGCATAACATAGTTATTGACAGAGTTTTTGAAAATTGGTGCATTAGTTAATATTTATCCTTAAATAAATTCTGAGATTAATAATAGCATCAGTAATATATAAACTCTATAAAAATATCAACTAGATGAACAAAGTTATTGAATAAACCTTAGAAATCTGTGGGAACAGTATTGTTTCTATGCTTAATCACTATTTATCAAAATAATAAACAGTATGTCAGAAAGTTTATCCGTTTTTATTTAAAATATACATTTCCCAACCCAATGTTCAATTGTGTACATCTAAAAATATTAAACTGATATTGTCCCAAATTATAAATAACTTTTTTTGTTATTTTAGCTCATCTCTTGTCCTATAATGAAAGAAAGTGAGAAACAAGTGAAAACAGTTGCAAAAAAAATCATAAGTGAGTGCCCATAATTTTAAATGGACAGTAGATTTTCCTAATGGAAAATGTCAGGAATATTTTGAAGAAAAGAAAATTAGAAGACTCAAAGTTATCTGATTCAGTGTTGTAATGAATCTAAAAATATTGTAAAATCCAAAAAAGTCAAGTATTTATTGATATTTTCCTCATGATATAATCAGTGTATTATTGATAAAAAGTTTATTTTTAGATTTAATCCACTCCCAACATACATATTTATCTTATTTTATTGACTTTTAAAAATACTAGATTACTCCAAATCTAGATAGAAAATATACATTTAATAGAGGATTACTGAATATATAAAGGCTAGTGAATTATATTTGGTAGTCTAAAGAAGAGAATTTTAAGAGATCATACTGACTAAGCAAAGGAAAATTTTCTGCACATATGTCTTGAGTTAATTTTTAGGATTATTGAAAAATCACCATGTGTAAAATTCAATTGAGGTAATTATTTCAATAAAGTGCAATTCTTACATTTTTAGCAAGATGAAATTCTATCTAATAAATACTAAAATTGGGGATTCAGGGGCTCTAATTTCTAAATCATTGTCTAGTTCCCTAAAGTAGACACCAAGTAATAACTTTTCTATATCTCAATTTATAAACATTAAAAATCAAAGAATTAGATTAAAATTTTCAGTTTGAAAATATTTCTAAAACTACCATAACCACCTTAAATACTTTCTTGTTTCATTTATGATCCTCTAATATCTCTTCTCCCTCCTTGATTATATATATTTTTATAAAGCAAATTTTATGAATGTAAGACAAACTTCAAGATTCCTGCCATGTCTAGCCATTTTAATACATTTGCTGGTGAACCTCTGCATTGATACACTAACACTTATACAGCATTTGCACCAATCCTGGTTTCAATTATTTTAAGAGTACAGCTACAAACCAAAATTTCATTTGTGATCCTTCAGACCCAACCATAGGCAATTACAAGGCTTTGCCTGGTCAACCTTGTGGGGAAAGCTGCCAACCCATGTGGGATGCTGCGCACAGTCAGTGCATTACAGTTTCTTGGAGGGTGTGTCAGTCAAGGATTGAAGCCCTTGGGCCAGCATGCACATGCACCTAATAGCTATAGTTCTAGCTCAGGTGCCTCCACTCAGAGGACTCCTTTTCAGGGGCCTTGGCCAAGGAATTTTTTTCTGGGTTTGGCTCCAGACTTTTTACTCTTAACCTTCCCACTGTACTTTCTCTTGACCATAAAAAGAAAGGAAACTTATGTTTGGGATTCCTTGGCAGTGAGAAAGTTGTACCCATCTGTGCTGCATGTCTTGTGACCCTGACTTGGTGCCATCCTAAAGGGAAGCTGGGGAGCTGGCACGCTTTATTTTTGTCTCTTGCATTACCATAGCAAGTACAGGCTTAACTGTTATTTCAGTTTGGCTCAGAGTCCTAATTAGCCACCTCGACACCTGGAAGCTCAGCGTGTGTGTGTATGTGCGTGCGCATAAGCAATTGTATTTCACTCCTAACCAGCTTTATAAAAAAGACATTATTATTACTGTCATTTTATAATATATATAAATAAATTATATCAGAGAGAATATGGTTTGCTTAGATTCACATATTGATTTAATGGAGAAGGTAAATTTTCATTTGTTGTCTTTCTCTAGGCAGCCTTTTTTCTTTTCATAACACACAAATTATTTACTTTTAAGTTTAAGGTTCTGTTGATACTATTAATGTAAAGTTTCTATGAGCCTTTCAATTCCTAAACCTACTCCTTACAGGTAGTTATGACTAATACTATCTTTAATAATACTTATCAATGCTATATTTTCTTTCTTTCTAGGAATATATGTAAACACATATGCACACACACATACATATACAAATCCTTTTGCACCTTACGTCTTTTTATGTAAGAAAATATTTTAACATCTTTTATATCTATATTTACATATACTTCTGACTCAATCTTTTTAATGAATTTATAGCAATCCTTTGCATAAGTATGTCATACTATACTTAACCATTTATGTTGATGCCTATGTATGTTTACTTTGATTTTTTTTTTTTTTTTTGCTTACAGGTTTTTGCTGTATAAAAGATGGTACATTACAACTATTCAGGCACATATGTATTGATACATAGTTATGAGTTAAATTCTATCTCCCTAATATGAATATGTTGAAGTCCTAATTCTCAGTATCTCAGAATGTGATTTTATTTGGTGATAAAGTCTTTACAGAGGTAATCAAGTAAAATGAGGTCTTTAATGTGGGACGTAATCCAATATAATTGGCATCCTTATAAGATAGGGAAAATTGAACACAGAGACAGGCACAGAGGGAAGACAATGTAAAGAATGTGAAGAGACGTAGGGGGAATACAGCTATCTATAAGCTAAATAGAGAGGCTTAGAATGGATCCTTCCCTCACAGCCCACAGAAGGAAGCAACCCTGCAACACCTTAATCTCACACTTCTACCTCCAGAACTGTGAGCAATGAATTTCTGGTGTTTAAGTCATCCTGTCTGTGTTATTTTGTTATAATAGCCCTAGCAAACTAATACATATGTTCTCTCAAGTAATTTTGTTGAATCAAATCATAGATATAGATTTCTTATAAATTTTTTATATAACCAAATTATTCTCTCAGAAGTTTATGTCAATTTATAATATCTATAACAATTTTAATATAGGAAAAGTTTTAAAACGTCACTCTTTCATAATTTCTGCATATGAAAAGTGCTAAGTAATATATACATACACACATATATATATATATATATATATATTGCCAGAGGAAACCTAGAGATGATAATATGATAATATGCCTCTGGAAAATGTTGCTAATGCTCAGTTAATGACCAGTAAAGGGACACATTTTGTTTAAATGACTACTTAAACAGTACAATTTAAAGTAGGTATGGAGGGATTTGAATAAGCGTATGGAATCTGGTTGATTTTAATGCAACCTGATGCCTAGATTCTGGAAAAATATTGAGACATTTGAGTGCTGACTTAGTATAAAATCAATGTTTGGCATAAAATTGGCACAAGAATATTGGGTGAATGGATGGATGAATGGTGGTTGAATGGATTGTTTTTGTATTTAAAGACACCAAGAAAACCAACTCTGAGTTCTCATAGCTCACAAAGCCATAAACTTGATTCAGAGACATCAAAACATTCTGACCTTGAAACCACAGGGAATAAAAGAGCAAACTTGATTTTTTTCCCATGGATTTATAAGGTTTTAGATTCTGTCTTGACAGGTCCATTGAAATCTTTCTCCATTGATAAAGGACCCTGGGATCAATGAACTCACATGTTTGAGAGGATAGTAAAACTTCCAAGCAAAAGTAAAGTTATTTTTCAGAATATTTCCATAGTATTTTTAATTGGATCATGTTTAATGTTCTGTGACTTTTTTTTAAGTCAAATTTAGGATGCCGATGAGTTATTCAGTTTCTGCCTTTTTGGTGTAGCTCATTGTAAGGAGGAATAGATGAAGCCGAAAATGATTTATACCCATAACATTTCACTCTTTTATGTAATTTTAAAGTAAATTCATGAGAATTCTAGAGCTTTTCCTAAGTTTGGAGTTATATTTGCCAATCTCTAAACAGTTATTAAGTTTACTGAGTTTTCACATTTTTATGTCTTCTAGAATGAAAATCTGTGAATAGTTGCTTGTAAAATCTCTTTTATTTAGGCTATGCACTTAGCTCCTGCAAAAGTACCTGACATGTAGTAAATGCTCAGGAATTATTAATTGGATAAATTAAGGAATGAAATTATCTGACAGTGATAATCAATGGTGCAACTCTGGATTTCAAGATGTAATGTTTTGCTGCAGAACTGCATCCTATAATTAAAAACATGTTTTAGGCTATTATATCTCTGAATTAACATTTTAAGTATTCAGCTTGTCAACAAATCCTTTCCTTTGTACTCTCCACATGTATGTAGACTCCTACCACTTCTCATCACCTTCATTGTTATCATAAACAAAGCTACTGACATTTCTTACCTAAACAATTACTGTAGCCTCTTAACTCCTCTTCCCAATTTGGCCTTTGCTTCCCTTCAGTCTCTTCTCAGCCAGAAGCCCGAACAATTCTTTTAAACTTAGGTGAGCATATCATCCCTCTGCTTAACACTCTGCAATGAATTTAAAGAAGCCGAAGTCCTGACAGCAGCTAACAGGGCTCAGATGGTGGATCTCTTGTTACTTGTCTGCCCTGTTTCTCTACTATTCTCACCCTCCTCACTCTGTTTTAGCCTCACCTACCTCCTGGCTGGCCATTTAATTCTTCAGGCAAAATTTTACCACAGGGCATTTTCAATTGATGTTACTTACACCTGCAAGGTACCCCTCCACCACCACCTTGCCACTCCCTTTCCATAGAGTTCTATGTCTGCCGCCTCACATCTTTCACAGTTTCTTTCATATCACTGTCTCTGGGCCATCCTTTCTAAAATTGCAATCCTGCCTGTTCCCAGGACTCCCTGCACCCCTGATCGGCTTCATTTTTTTCTTTCCAAGTATCAGCATTTAGTATGTTAGATATTTATTATCTTGTTTATTATTTCTCTCACCATTAGAAGATAAGCTGCAGGAACTTTTATTTATTTTGCTCATTGCTATATCTACTCTGCCCAGAACAGCGTCTGGCACATCAGTGCACATGCACACACAGGATGCCCAAGAATCATTTGCAGAATGAAGAAATAAGTGAATGAATTTTCACAGTACTTAGTTTCTTTCTCTGAGAACTCACATTTCTTATACCTTCTGAATGTTTAAACACTCAGTGAAATGTCACCATCAAATTGGTATTAACTAACTTAACTGACCAGCACTTAAGTGCACATAGAGTAGTAACATTCATCGGGTGTCAGGCAGGTGGGAGTGGGGAGAACGGGATAGGCATATTCACACCTAGTGGGTGTGGTGCGTCCCATCTTACTATTAAAATGGACACACTTGAAGCTCTGACTCAGGTGGGGCAAAGGCAATATATGTAACCTGAGCATTTGTACCTCCGTAATAGGCTGAAATTAAAAAAAAATAATAAGAATAAAATGTAGATGTCTCTACCAGAATTTACTTTACAATTGGATGTCATTCTTAATCTGCAATCTCACATTATAACAAGGGCTTTATTAAATTCTAAATTTTATTGTATTTTTAATTCTCGCTTACTGATGACTTATATTACCATTCATTTATATTTTGAATAATATTTGATTATTTAGTCTCTGAAAGATAAAGAATATGAGCATGATTTTCTCACATGTAAAGATATTAATTAGTATATGCAAATAACAATGAGATAAGATGGTAATAGGTATGTCATAGGAAAGTTCTATAGTATTTAAAGGACTCTCTCTATATATATTCAGGAATCCTATAAACAGTCCTAAATTATGAGAGTAACGGGTATTTATAGTGGTCTACAATCTAGCATCCTTTCCTCTCATCAGTTCATCTGATTATGACCGGCAATTCAGGTTTCTCTCTAGCTCTTAATCCCAAATTAAGGTTCTGGGACACATTTGCATGAGCAAAAGTTCTCCATGTGTTTAAGCAAACAAAATAGATTAAATTTTTAGTACAACGCTGTGTCCCTTAATACTGTTTTTTAACAGTGCTCATCTTACTTTGAAAGTATAATCATTGATGATTTTAATACTATGTAAATTGTATTTCTTATTCTATGTTTATGATGTCCTGGTTTAGTTAGTTTAGAAAGTAGGGAGTTATACTAAAGTAATGTTATGTAAATATATAAAGGAGAAGTCAAATATGAATTTTATCTCTCTAAATATATTTCAACCAAGTACATTAGAATTACATTACTTTTAAAATTTTTTTCTGATTAATATGAAAGTATTTGACATTGATAGAATTGTGAAGTTGAGTCAGTAGCTATAATGTCAAAATAAACATTAAAAATGTATCATTTTCCCAAAGATTTTACAGATTTGGGTATGTTTAAAAAAAAAACCCCTCAGATAATGTATCAAATATTTTAAATAAAAAACTGGAAAATATTCAATGGAAAGTTTTACTATTCCCTTGAAATTTGTATTTCTTTAATTTGTTTATAACACAGTTACTGAACTTAAAAAGAATAAAAAATGTTTGCTTATTCTATTTTTAATCAAGTTATTTGAATTTACATAGTAGTTTTTTTTTCTTTCACTTGTCTGTATCTGAGCATATTGAAGCATGGGTCAGGTTTAATAAGAGAGAGAGTAATGTTTTCCCTTCGCATCTCATTAAAATACTTTTTTCAAGAAAAAATACTACATTGCTAATGAGTATAATGTACCTTTAGTTATCATTAAAGTTTAAAATTGTTGTAAGAGATTTCTTTCCGTGGAAATTATTATTTTAAATTTTACTAAAAAGTAAAAAACTTAGAAATGTCAGTATAATATAAAAGTCATGCATGAAGAGTTTAATGTAACTTGGCCTTTATATGATAACCATAATTTCAAATAATCTTACTACACTACCATATTGATAAAATAGGAAAACAAAAAGAAAAGAAATCCTTGTATGTAACTCTCAGTATGTTCTTCACAAATATAGAGTAAAAAGACTTATTCTGGCTTACATCTAGTATTGGAAATAAGAAAAAAAATGTCAAAGAATTTTATACACAAATATGCACAAAAATGTAGAAATCTGTAGGATTTACATGTTTGGAGAAGAATGGTAAAGTCATTCCAGGTGCAAAATTGGGAAACATGACTACAACTAGAATGGCCAAATTCCTACTTGTTCCAAAAGCCTATATAGTGAAGCCACCACAGGTAGGTACAACATACACATATGTTTGTTAGTGGTAGGGACTCTACAACTCATGACTTTTCCTAGGATTAAAGGGGAAGCTAGTACTCAGCTCCAGCCAATCGTTCACTTTGGGAGATGCATAACTGATGTAGCAGAGTCTCTGATTTTCCAAGAAAATCTAGATATCATAATTAAGCCTAATGCCCAAATTATTAAATGTTATTTTATTAGAATCAAATAAAAAAAATGGACCCAGTGGGAAGCCAGTTAAATACTTCTGCCCAGCAATGCCTTTTGAAAGAGAATAATGAAAGCATCTGTTGATCTGTCTTTATTAATGCTTTGATGGGGTAGCTCAGAAAATCAGTTTGGATAAGTAGAAGAGTTTATAGCAGTTGGAACTAAATTCTTCCCTCTTGTATGAAATAATCTCATCCCATTTCCAGACATGCAAACTCAATTCTTTCTTCAAGATCTTTCAACTGCAGAAAGTCAGGACTTGACAACTGGGATTTGCCAGCTTGGAGGTAATAGTAAAACATCATGAGGGTGAAAAAGGCTGCATAGGAAGTAAGGAGCTTAGAAAAGTTATAGAAACTTAATAGCATGCTTTGAAACAAATCTAAAAACTCTGTAATTGCATTGCAAATTTACTATAATTATTACAAGATTAATTTTAATTACAATATTGTTCTCATACATTTAAAAAATTTTTGTGTTTTCATAACATGGGCCACATTACTATATCTGAATTTATTGTTGTAGGCCTATATTAACTTCCCAACCAAACACATGTTTTATTAAAAATGAAGAGAGTTTTTATTTAAACACTCTACAAAAGATTGTTTGAATAGGTGAATAATTATATAATTATTTCCTCAGAGTCTTAATTTTCAAGTGAAGGTTTTAAGTGAAATCATTAGGGTTTCATACAGCTGTTTCAAGGGGTAGAATGGAGACAGGGAGACGTCTCAGTAGACTCCCAGACCCTTATCCCCATTCCACCCTGTCCAGTTGGAAAATCACTGGTTTTCAATTATTTGGTATTTATCTCTAATTTTCTGATTTCTAAATGTTTTATCTTAATACTAATCTATCATTTGTCCATATCTTGAACATGATGTTTTTAAAGAAATATTCAGAGAAAAGAAACAATTTTTCAAGGAAAAATTACAATAGAAATTTACTAAAAGTTGTTAGAAAAATTGAAACATAATATTATTTGCACCACAGAAAGTAGCAAAGTAAATACATTTGTGGTATTACAAAACAGAGTCCCTTGTTGGAAGTCAATAAGTAATACCTAAAACTACAAAACTAAAAATGGAAAACTATTAGACTGTCATTTAATTATCATTTAGCTAAAGGGGAATGAGCAACAAACAAATTGGATAAAAAAATTGTAATGATTTCTTCTGAGAAGGCAGAAATGAGTAGAGTACCAGGTGGTACTCTGTGTGTGTATGTGTGTGTGCGTGTGCATGCACACGCATGTATGTTTGTGTTTTTAAGAATCCATGTAGATATAAAATGTAACCAAAATGTTTGTACCCTCATAATACCCTGAAATAAAAAAAAAGAAAAGAATCCATGTAGAATTATTTAACTTAAAAACATTCTTAAAATTAGACTTCTAGAAATAAACAAATGCAAACAAAGATAAGTCTAGAACTATCAATATCAAAATGACATTCATCATTCACTTTATAGCTTTATAATATTGTCTGAGCATTTATGATACATGCCAGACACTATTCTGGGTTTTGTAGAGACAAACAAACAAACTTGCTATTATGCTATTAAACAAAGAACAGACTTGCTATTATGGAATTTATATCCCAGGGAAAGAAGACAAACAATATATACCTAAGTAAAATACAGTGCATTGTAGTAAAGGTAAGTAGGATGAAAGAAAACAAAGCAGAAGTGGAGGATAAGTTGTAGGCTAAGACTGTAGTCAATAAGTCTGTGATTTTCCACAGTAGTTTCTAACATTAACAGAACTTCCTTTTACTACGTGTAGCTTGTCTTTGTCTGTATACTTTTTTTTCTGGCTAGTAATGCGACCATCATCTGGTGTGCATTTCCCTTATGTAACTGCTTCTGCTTCTTTAAATCTGGTTTAGTCAATGCTTTGACTATGTAGTCAACATGCTATTTTTTTCTACTTCATGGCATTTAAGGCATAATTTCTGCTGCTAAATATGTCCTATTACCATATTTACACATTCAGATTTTTAAGAATATGATTCAAAATGTCCCTGCTGGTCACTGTCTGGCAAAGCTGTTTGTACCAGGCCTTTCCAAACTGCTTGAAAAGGGGCATGCATGGCAGCATGATACTCAAATAGAGTCTCAGAAGAAAATGGGTTGAAAGCAGAAAATCTTATGTGTGAAAAATAACTCAGGCCTTGATAAAAGGATCCATTTGCATATCTGATTCTGGGTTCCGATGTTGGGTTATAAAAGATAAAATCAAATCATTTGTGAACATAATATCTGGAGATTTTGGTTGAAGGATATTCCTAGAGTTCATTCTATATTAATTGTTAAAACTGTATTTCCACTTATAAATTATTTAAATTGAAATTGATTTTCCAATTTTTTCTTTGCTCTTTTCCTATTTTTCTTCCAGTTTCTCTCTGTCCCTTGCTGACTGTCTCCCTCTCATCTATCCATTAACTTTGCAAAATGACTTGTCAAAAGACTGAATCAGCATTGCTCAAAATACTTAGTACTTTAAAAAGTGTTATGTGAGACACTATTGTTACCTTTTAAATGAATATTCTACAATCTGGAGAGAGAGAAGAGGGTTAAATGAAAACAGCCTATTCTAATTACTTACATTGCTGATAAATCTTAATACTTCACCCTATTTTTGTAGCAATAACAA
Organism: Lepilemur ruficaudatus; assembly: GCA_963574885.1. Lineage (NCBI taxonomy): Eukaryota > Metazoa > Chordata > Mammalia > Primates > Lepilemuridae > Lepilemur > Lepilemur ruficaudatus. The sequence goes on from CAUYRT010070926.1 coordinate 39,602, forward strand.
TTTTTTTCTTCAAAACAGGGTTCAATAACTATCAAATCTTAAGAGTATGGACTTGGCCCTGCTGGGATAAATCATGGTGAATTCATCAGAAACGCTACCCGTTTTCCCCTCAAATAATTTTCCCAGAAAGTATTTCAACTACTTTAAACGTATTTTATAAAAACATATTTTTATAGTTACATTGTGTTAGAAATGAACCAATTTTATGTAAATGAACATTCTGCATTCTGCAGATAAAACATGCTAATTTTAACAATTTCAGACATCTGTGACAGAATTTCTAAACTAACCGACTGGATTAAGCTGACAAATGTGAAAAAGTAATACATGGTTAGTCACCTTTTAATTCTTACATTTACATTAAACTACCACTTCAAAGGGCAAGGATAATTTCACACTTTTAAAGTTTTAAATAGCTTTTATTTCAACTTAAAGAAAATACAGCAATATTGAATCACAGTTATAATGATTGTTTTTTTCTTTTTTATGACATCTATTTTAGAATATATTTGGATAATATAACTATTTACTTCCAAGATTTTCTGTGTTCAAAGATGTGTACATTTAGGAAATTTTCAATACTATGCATTTAAACTGGTTCCCAAAAATTGTTGTTACTGAACAATGCTGTTTGCATAAAATTTACATTTTTGAATGGCTAATTTTATTGTATGCTTAAGACATAGAATAAGAATATCCACATGTTAATACCACCTAACATGTACAAGGCTTTTTTCTAAACATTTTGCATATATGAAATTTAATCTTCACTGCTACTCTATAAGATAGATTTTTTTAATTTAAAATTTGTTTTACAAAGTAGGAAACTGAGGTACAGAATTTCTGTAACTTTACCAAGGTCACCCAGTTAGTACAGGTGCCGAAGTAGACAGTCTACCTTCAAAGTCTTACAATATAGATGCTTACAATATAGATAGCTTCTTTTAGGAACACTAAAAGAAGGCAGTTGGTGGGGCAGAAAAAAAAGTTTACATTTCAGCCCCAGCTCAGATCTTGCAGTTTCTGGTGTAAACAATAACATTATAAATGCTTCAGGCAATATTGACTTTTTCTTTTACACATGACATCTCAGGTATCATGTACATGCCTTAGGAGAAAATTATTTCCCTTTAAGAACAGCTCTCAAGCAGTCAAATTAGTATTAGTAGTAGTAGTGAAAGTCAATGCCAAAATAGATTTTAAATATTTGTCTTCTCTATCACACGCGAAGATTTGTGCCATTTGGTGTGCTGAAGCTTAAAAAGAAAATGAGTTCTATCTGCAGAAGTTATATTCCATTAAGTGCAAATTCTTTTCTTTAAGTAATTGTCAATATATATTTTAAGCCAGTGACTGATTCTCATTTTGCAAACTCTTGCACACATGGCTCCTTGAATAACAAGTAAATTTAGGCTTTCTAGTTAGTGTTGAATGAGTGAGCAGTTGAGGAATGCTGTTTTCTTGAGGAATAATGCTTTCTTCAGTGACCCTAGAGGAACTGTAGAATTGGCAGGGTGGCATGGATTTTAGGTGGTGGCTAAAGGCTGTAGTATCTTGTAGCTGTTCATAGCAGCCAGCAATAGCTGATTTTTGGAATTCCAGGGATTTTAAGAGCCAAATAAATCTCTGATATCTTTAGATTATCCATGGTGGAAGTAATTACACCATGGAAATTAGCAAACATTGCAAGTCAGAACTTTTTCTTTGTTTGTTTTGAGAGCCCATTGTTAAACATTTTCTAGTACTCTACCGACTAGAGAACTGTACTTGGTGCTTTCTGATGAAGATGCGGGGTGTCTGATGCCTCCTAGTCAAAGCTCACCAAGAGCACACCTATAGTTGTACAATTTGGACAACCTCAGCAAGGAGGAAGGGGTTACACACACTATGGGGGACCAAGGGCGTCTTAGTACAAGAGTATCAGAAATTAGTTAGTATAAGATTTGAATTTGTGTTAGATTTAGGTGAGAGTGCAAGGAAGAGGTGCTTTGCTCCAGGCTGGATGTTGTAAGGGAGTGGGGGTTACTATATGGTTGGGTATCTTAAATAAATCATACCTAAAAGGAGACAAAACTTGATTGAGGCTAGAGCTGAATTTGGTAAAGCAGCAGCAGTCTGGGATGTGTCTGGGAGGGAGGGATGGATGTTGAGTATTTTGTGGCTTGGACAATATTCGTGTTTTGTATGTGTTCACACATAATTATGGAGTGGCTGTGTTTGTGTCTTGATCCACCATGGTCAAGAGTGGCCTTATCTGATGTTAGGTGTTCTATGAAATTATTTCTATCAACTGGAGAAGAGTAAGGCCTAGCTGTTAGCACCAGGCTGGCTTCTGGATGACAGAGGCTGCTGTTCTCTTTCACACAGCAGTACAATGTCTAAATCCTGTCCAGGCCTTTTTCCTGTCCCTTGGGAAAATGATGATCTGCCCTCTCACCACAAAAATTCAGTAGCAGCAGTACTAGTCTTTCTTCCAAAGTGGGAATCATATTAGGGCAGTGAAAAAGTTCTCTGAGCTATCACTCTCCCAGCTCCACTGACTGATCACAACCTACAGAGGCTGCCTCTTGAAAAGCAGCTGCTTCTTCTTAAGAGTTTAAAAGCAAAGCTCTGATTAGAAAAATTGCCTGCTTGAGAGCCAGGCAGAGTGGGAATGATCAGCAATGTTTCTTTCCTCCTCACCCACTGAGTTAATCTGTGGAGACAGTGATTCCAATCATGGACGCGACAGGCACCCCATGGGAACAGGTTCATCTCCAAATTAACCCTACTCCAGAGGAATACTACTACTGCAAAAGAAAGATGACAAACTAAGTGATTAATTCATTCATTCAACAAATACTCATTTAGTATGTGCTACATGCCAGAAACTCTTCTGGGAACCAAGGAATACATGAGTTAAATACATCAGCTTTAAAAAAGAAGGAGAAAATTTCCACCCTTCTAAAGTATATATTCTAGTAGGGTGAGGAAGATAAAAAAATTTACATTTATTTTAGAAAATGATAAGTACTCTGGAAAAATAAAACAGGGTAAGAGATTTTAGGAGGATGGAGTTGCAATTTTAGATGGAGTGGTCATTGTGTGCCACACTCTGTGGGCGACTTTTGAGTAAAGATTTAAATGACGAGGATGTGTAAGCAGTACAATTATATGGATAAAAATGATTTGAGGCATGAAAGAAAGCCAGGGCAAGTGCTGAGGGTGAAGCATGTCTACCTCAGTTGGGAGTGCATTAGTTTCCTAGGGCTGCTCTAACAAATTATCACTAACTGGGAGGATTAAAACAACAGGGATTTATTCTCTCACAGTTTTGGAGAGCAGAAGTCCAAAACCGAGGTGACAGCAGGGCCAAACTCCCTGCAGAGGCTCCAAAGGGATAGTTTGTTCCTTGCCTCTTACAGATTGTGGCAACTCTAGGAATTCCTTTGCTTGTGGCTGTGTTACTCCGGTCTCTGCCTTTATCTTCATGTGGTTCCTCTTCCATCTTTAATAAGAATGTTTTTCATATGGACTAAAAATAAAATCTTAAGCCCTCTGCTAACTGAATGGACCCCTCTTAGCCAAGGTGGCCCCAGAAACAAACATCTTAAAACTGAGTTCCCAGCTGTGACAGAATGGGGGAAATAAAGCACAATTGCATTTGTTTGATTTCTCCTCATGAATATTCATGACTCCTTCTCCTGTAGCTTGTTGAATATGTATACTTGACCACCCTGCTCGATATAAAATCTTGTTATAATACCTTTTGTCTCTTCTTTGAAGCACATGTGCCTGACTTCCCACCAATCAGTGTCCGGCTTCCCAGCCTGTTGGAATGGCCTCCCAGCAGGGGTTGCTACCCTTTATGAGAAATAAAACTCTCCTTTTTCAAAGTAGTAATATAAACCTCGTTAATTAGGGTTTTTTTAAGTTAACAATCGTTTCATTTAGAGATCATCTAGATAATTTAGGTTGATCTCACCTTGAGACTCTTAGCTACATTTACAAAGATGCTTTTCTAAATAAGATCATTTTCATAGATTCTAGGATCTGGATATATCTTTTTGAAGGGCCATAATTCAACCCACTATAGGGAGCAATGTGTGGGCCAGTATGGATGGACCTGTGTAAGCAATGTGAAGGATCATAGATGATGGATTCAGAGAAATATAGACAGATATGTAAGGACTTATAGGCAATTGTGAGTATTTGGGGATTTTCACTGAGATAAATAGGGAATCCCTTAATTTGAGGACTAAAATAACCTAATGTATATATTTCATAGCTTCCCTTAGGCTGTTATGTTGGGAACAAACTGATGGAGGATACGGTAGAAACGCTGACAAGTTAGGAGGCTGTTACAATAATCTTGAGGAGAGATGACAATATTTTGATTTAGAAAAGGTAACAGAAATATTAGAAAATGGTTAGAACTGAATTTATTTTAAAAACACAACTGAATTTTCTGGAAAAAAATACATGTAGATTATTGAAGACAAGAGAAGTAAAAGAAGACTATAATGTTACTGTTACAAGGAAATAGAAGGCTGGCATTGGCATTATTAGAAATGGAAAAATGATTGGGGCAAATTCCTTTGTGGTAGGGAGTTATTAGGTTAGTGCAAAAGTAATTGTGGTTTTGGACCGTGAATTTTAAATCATTATAACAAGGCTCAAGTTCATCTTTATTAATCAAAATAGGAACCATTACAATAAACACATTTTTGGCAACAAAGAATAAGTTTGTTTATTCCCATAATGTAAAAATCTATGCTTCAAGATTTAAACTCTTGGAAAGCATTTTCTGCATCCTGCTCGTTGTGAAAGCCTTTTCCCTGCAAAAAGTTGTCAAGATGCTTGAAGAAGTGGTAGTCGGTAGGTGGGTAAGACGTCAGGTGAATATGGCCGATGAGGCAAAACTTCATAGGCCAATTCATTCAACTTTTGAAATTGGTTGTGCAACACGCGGTCGGGTATTGTTGTGGAGAAGAATTGGGCCCTTTCTGTTGACCAATCCCAGCTACAGGCATTGCAGTTTATAGTTTATCTCATTGACTTGTGGAGCATATTTCTCAGATGTAATGGTTTCGCTGGGATTCAGAAAGCTGTAGTGGATCAAACCGGCAGCAGATCACCAAACAGTGACCATGACCTTTTTTTTTTTGGTGCAAGTTTGGCTCTGGGAAATGCTTTGGAGCTTCTTCTTGGTTCAACCAGTGAGCTGGTCATTACCAGTTGCCATATACAATCCACTTGTCATTGCATGTCACAATTCAATGGAGAAATAGTTCCTTGTTCTTGCATGCAGTAAGAGAAGTCAACACTTCAAAACAACGATTTTTTTTTGATTTTCGGTTAGCTCATGAGGCGCTGACTTATGGAGCTTTTTCACCTTTTCAATTTGCTACAAATGCCCAATGACCTTAGAATGGCTGACGTTGAGTTCTTCGGCTACTTCTCCTATAGCTGTAAGAGTATCAGCTTCCATAATTGCTCTCAATTGGTTGTTGTCAACTTCCGATGGCCAGCCACTGCGCTCTTCGTCTTCCAGGCTCTTGTCTCCTTTGCAAAACTTGTGGAACCACCACTGCACTGTACATTCCTTATCAGTTCCTGGCCAAATGCGTTGTTGATGTTGTGAGTTGTCTCAGCTGGTTTATGACTCATTTTGAACTCAAATAAGAAAATCACTCGAATTTGCTTTTAGAATAACGTGAGTTCCATAGTCTAAAATAAATATAAAATAAACAGCAAGTAGTAAGTCATTAGCAAAAAACATTAAGTGAGAAGTGTACATTAAAATGATGTATAACATGACCACATTTATTTAAGAATGTGTTGAAATATCAAATGGCAAATTTCAACAATGCTAAAACTGCAATTACTTTTGTACCAACCTAATAGAATTGGATGAACTAAGAATTTAAAATTAACAAAATAGATTTAATTAGAGAAATAATAATTTGAAGGAAAGAACAAAATCATTAAAAAAGAAAGAAAATATTTGATATGCAAAACATAATATTTGAAATAAATAATGGGGAAAGTGAATGGAATAAATCACATAGGTATAGCTGAAGAAAGAATTACTGAATGAAAGAAAAGATTAAGTAACTCACCAAAATATCCAAAGAAAAGAAAGGAGAAATAGTAGATATGATTAAAAGTTTAGAGACATAAAATCTAGGAATCAAATAATAAACCCCTAGATAACATGATTCCATAGAAAGAACAAAAAAAGATTTAAAGAAAAATTATGATAAATATAAAATAAAAACCTCAATTTGAAAGACCTCAGAGAGAGGAGGAAAACCCTCTAGCACATGCCTGTACTCCCAGCTACTAGGGAGGCTGAGGCAGGAGGATCACTTACACCCAGGAGTTCAAGGATACAGTGAGCTATGATTGTGCCACTGCACTCCAGCCTGGGCAACAGAGCAAGACCCTACCTCTAAAAAAAAAAAAAAGAACTAAAAGAAATTAGCTTACATAGCCTCTTAAGGTAAATGAGAACTGTTCTAACTGATTGACTTCTAGAAGAAATTAAACATTTACATAAATATTCAATTTCTAAAATTCACAGGTAATAAGAAAAATGAACTTCTAATAATTTAAATATGCTGTAATTAAAAGACAAAAATATATGTTATATAAACTAACCAAGAAAATTTAAAGAGTCCAAACTCCCATAAATTTGATAAAACTTTGTCCAGAAAGCCAGCACTAATTATGGTTTAATAAAAATAGTTCTGCTTTCACTTATTTATTAGTTTAACTAGAATGGTAGCCTGGCTTTTTAATCTAACTGGGTAAGATTTTTTTCTAAATTTATATAGGTTCACTGATCAAATAAGTAACATTACTCCTATATGATGTTTAAGATGATGAAAAAAATGTAAATATGCATTTAATGAAATAGATCCTGATAAACTTAACAGTAATTAGATTTTGTAGTATGTCAATTTGAAGATAATTTTCAAGATCTTTACATAACTTAAAACTTTTGAATGATTTAATCAAGTAATGGATGGTCAGCATCTATCCAGATAATTTCAAACTAAGACACAACACAGAAATATTGATTATTAGTCATAATTTCAAGTTTACTTAACTGGAGTCTTACTTTATATGCTCCAAAAAGGCTATGCCTTTGATCCATGTTAATGAAGAAAATGATTTTTTTACCATTTCAAAAAGTTTTACAAAAGATATTTGTGTCTTTAGAAAGTTATGTGTACTTGGGACTCCTGTTTATCTGTTAAGATGGTGATCCATGATAGACATTTCTCAATTATTTATCATACTCTCCTCAGTTTTCTCTGTTAAATAAATGAAAGTTACTTATTTTTGCTAAGATTAATAATTAATATAAGTGGTTGATACTATACTAATAGTGACAGAGAGAGAAATATACTAGATTTGCTAGAAATAGGTTTGATTTGATATGTTATGATTTATGAGTAGTGTGAACATCATTGTCCAGTCTTCCCTAGGTTAAATTTGTATAAGTAAAATATTACTAATATAAATATTTCATAAACTATCTGTTTTATGGGAATGCAGGTACATAAAGCCTCCCTGTATTTCTCAGTGCTTCTGTAAATTCCCTAGCCTCCTGAAACATGGAGAAGTGTACCATACAAAGCTAGAAAATGTTTGCTTTCACTCCTCCCAGAAGTATTTTAATTTTCATATCCCATGAGAGATTAGGTGTGTAGACATTTATCTAGTTAATTGTTTCGATCTGAAAGGATAATAAACTTCCATTATCTTCCCTAGAGAACCAAGTGGTGATGGCTTAGGCTAGATCTCTAGGTTAAGCTCCAAGTGGCCAGGAGGACTGGAGAACTCTTTCCCTATGAATTTACACATCAAAAGGGATAAAACCTAGAATTGGGAGACAGTTCTAGCCTGTTGGGTTCATCTGGCTCCTAGAAAGATTTATTTAATCTACAAAGATTAGGGTAAAAATTCTTTCTTTCTAGCCTCAAAACATTAAAAATTATTTTTATTATTTTTAATCATTTGAGAGCACAGGGAGATAGCTATCTTTTTCATATAAAATTGGAGAAAATCTTTTGTTCTTTGTCGCTCGTGAAAAGGGTGTAACCCTCTCATCATATCACCTTCAGGGCTAAGGACTGTGTTGTAGTATTACTCTGGCCATTGGTCCGGTTGTATGAATAAAGAACTCCTTTCCCTAATCATAACTGTGCAAGTGAAGTAACATCTCATCCTCGTCATCATTCTTGATAAAACAGGAAATTTCCTAGAAATTAACCAGGGTTCATAATCTTTCTGTTTAGCTAAATCCTGGTGGTTGTTTGCAGGATATTGGACCATAAGAGTTAATTGTTACTAGATATAACATTACTTATTTAAAATGTTTGTTCAACCTCAACTTTACTTCTTTAATTTAAATTTTGCATCTTCTAAATAAGCCAGTTTTTATTTTAATTGGGGGATACTTATCTAAATTATCTACAAAGTGTTATAAAAATACAGATGTTCAGGTTCTACTTTAGACTTACTGAATCACTTTATTTGATATTCTTCATATATTCTTGATGTTTTCTTGGCATATTCTTGGTATTTTCTTGGTGTGTTTTTAGGATATTATGTATGTAGTATCTCAGAATTATTTTCTTATATAACAAAAGTTTTTTTCTCCATAAAAATTACATTAACAAATTTTTATATGTCAGTTGTAACATAGACTGACTGATTTGAAAATAGGCTTAATCATTGTCTTCAATGAAATCTGTTCCAAATGTTTGAGAAATGGCTGTTTAATCTTATTTGCATGCTACAGAAATACCCATTTCCTTGTCAGTTGCATAATTCCTGTTATGAACTCTCATCAGACCTTTCACACTTTAAAATTATCAGTAATAAATTAACCATGACTGCATTAAGTATCTGTCATTTACATACAGATTTTGTTTTACTCTGATGCTTGCCTAAAGGCCCTGCAATCAGCTACAGGCCAGAGTTTCTTTCTTAATCAAAGAAAGACCATTTTAGAGCCCTGTTAGTAGCACTCCAGCAGGACCCTTAAACCACTGACACATCAAGAAAAGATTTTTTGGGTACAGAATTCTGATGTCATTGCTCAGACTATACTGTTGGGCTGTCAGGATAGCCAGAAATCTTTTTAAAGTTAATTTTAATCCAAGATCCAGGAGAACAAGAATTAATTACATAGAGCCTAATGAACTGATAAAGAAAATTTAAATATACAGTTTGTTTGAAATGATGTTGACGTTGTTTTAATGTTCTATTTGTGAATATATAAGAAAGCTTTTTTTCTCTGTCTTCTTAAGCTATCTCTAGCAGGTGAGATATCTGTTTAGTAGACTGCTTTTAAGAACCAAATCAAACATTTTAAAATTATATCTGTTTCTCACACCCTACCATCCATGATTCAGACAATTCTTATTGAGATTCCTTACTTTTTTACAGCAATGGTTATTCAATAGCAATAGTTTTTCAATAGCAATCTCTCCTCCTTTTTACTAGGATAAATTGGAAAGATAAGTCAATTAAGACCCTGACTGGAAAATCATATTCAAAAATAATGATTATTTCACAGAGATAATAAACCATTTCTTGAAAAAAGAGTAAGGTTGACTTTATGAAATCAAAGCTTTAAGAACCTTCCCAAGAAAAGTGGCCTGCTACCTGGCATAGAGTGTTCTCAGCCTACAGAGGATAAGAAATATCACTTTCTGGAAGGTCAAATAGCCTCAGGACATTTTAGAGAGCTGAGAAGAGAGGGATTCACACAGATCAGGAACACTGCAGGTGAAATCTGGAGAAGAATTTACTGAACTTGGATTCTTATTCTTGTGATAGTCAATAATAGAGGTTTTTAAAAGTCCAATTTGAGAGTCCTTGTGAAAACTTTCAACACAGCAAGCATAAGAAGGCCCATAGATAAATTAATGGTCTTGTTATACCTATTTAAATAATCAGGTTGCTAAGGTCTGAATGCTTGTGTCTTCTCCAAATTCTTTTGTTAATATCTTTTTTTTTCTTTTTTTTTTTTTTTTTAAGACAGAGTCTCACTTTGTTGCCCTGGCTAGAGTGCCGTGGCGTCAGCCTAGCTCACAGCAACCTCAAACTCCTGGGCTCAAGCCATCCTTCTGCCTCAGCCTCCTGAGTAGCTGGGACTACAGGCATGCACCACCATGCCCGGCTAATTTTTCTATGTATTATTAGTTGGCCAGTTAATTTCTTTCTACTTATAGTAGAGACGAGGTCTCGCTCTTGCTCAGGCTCGTTTCAAACTCCTGACCTTGAGCGATCCTCCCGCCTGGGCCTCCCAGAGTGCTAGGATTACAGGCATGAGCCACCGCACCTGGCCCATGTGTTAACATCTTAAACTCCAAAAAGATGGGGAATTTTAGGTACATTTCTGTTGTTTGTAAGCTACACCATTTATGATATTTGTTATAGCAGCCTAAACAGACTAAAATGCAGGCCATGTATAATGAAACCCTCCTTATTTCACAATCAGAAATAATATGTCTTTGAAAGTAGTTTGAAAAAAAGGAGGAAATACTATAAGAAAAGTTGGAATAAACAAAAAACAATTATAGGGTATCTCTATTGAAAAACTATATAATAATATAACTCAGCCTTCTGGGGCTATCTGGTTATTGAGTTGCCTTTGAGGTATTTTAAAACTCTAATGAGTTGTAGGTAACTGATAGCAATACACAATAATTCTTATTTATGCAAATGCAAATGAATTTTGTCCCATCAAGCTTCAGTTGACACCCTTCCCCACAGGAAGAGAACCAGTTTTGCATCTATGTGTGCATTTATTTCAACATTCTTTTGCTACCACATATAAAATTGTGCTTCTTTGATTTTTCCTTTGATCCTGTTCTAAAATCTGCCTGGTTCCCTCATTAATAATGAGTTAAATTATATATTTAACTTTACTCTGAAAAAGTTCTTACTAAAAGCACTCTTGGAAGATGTGTCTCAATATTAACAGAAACAAATTTAGGAGGATGTTGCAGTCATACAAGAATTAAGGCTTAAAAAATATATTGACAATATTCACTATTATCAAAAACAGGCAAATAAATAAAAACCTTCCTTTGCCCTAAAATTAGATATAAAGAAAGGAAAATAAGTGTATTTCCTTCTAATTAGTTCATCAGGTACCTTGATTATATATTAGAATTAAGGAAATATTCTTTAGCTATGTTAATAAAAATAAGTAATAGCTATTGGCTCATCCTTAAAATAATTTTCTTGAGCAAATTAATTCTATCAAAGAACTTATAATTTAAAATTTAAAATCCAATTTATTTGTAAATTGGGGTTAAAACTTTATAAAGAAATTAAATTTTGGTCTAAGGTACTAATCACAAAACACATGAGAAAATGTGTTCTAATTTTAGTGTAAAATATAAAGGTTAAAATCTGTATTTATTTCTTACAGTGCAAAGATAAATGTTTTATGAATAAAATTTTTCAGAAAGTAGACTTAAAGAAAATAATTCATGTATTCTTGAGAATATTTTTACTCTTTTTAATTTTTAAACTTGTGATGGCTAAATATAGTCAATTCATAGAAAGATTTGCCTTTTAAAAAAAAATCTTTAAAGCCATATCTCAATTTTTGCATTTTAGCTTACAATGGGGAACCCAATTATTTACCTCTCCCTATATCCAAGCCTTTTGTCATGTAATTTTACAGTTCATTTCACTAAAGAGGCAGAATCAGAATTCTATGCCCCTACCCCTTGATTCTAAGTTTTGTCATATGACTAGCCTTAGCTAATGAGATGTTAGCAGATACAATGCACTTGAGGCTTGGAAAAGCTCTCCTGCATTTTACACACTCTCTTGCTAGCGTGGCTTCACTGAAAAATGATGCCTGAACTAGCCTGATGGAGGCACTAGGAGCAGAAGTGAGTGAGATGCCAGAGCTATCCCAATCTATGCCATCCTGGATCAGCTGATCTGCAGCCAGCTCCCCAATACAAAAATGAGATCAGAAGACTGTCCAATCAAATGTACCCTAATTTGTAAACATGTAGACACATGAATTAATTTGTGTGTTAGTGTTCTAAGCCACTTTTACAAAGTGTGCATTAAAGGATTGATTCAGCAGGCCTTGATTATCCCAACTTTGTACATTCCAAAGAAAGGTTGGGCCCTTGACCCCCTCCTGGGAAATAGCCTCTAAACCATTGGAGTATCTTGTCTTTGGTCACCTGGAGGCTTGGGAGGTGCCAGATAGTTTATGCTGAAATGTGATTTACCCTGGATGCCTTAGGGTACACAGTATCAGTTTGACCTCTGGAGAGCCTGGAGACTGAGTAACTAAGATCACCACTGCAGGCCTTCCTTCCCTATGTGTCCAATCCCCAGTAAAAACTCCAGACATCAAGGCTTCCATGGTTGGCAATAATTTGTATGTGTTGTTGCTCAGCATTTCTGGGAGAATTAAGTCCTGTCTTAATTCCAATGGAAAGGAGAGGACAACTAAAAGCTTAAGTTTTGTCTCTCCTGGATTCCGCCTTATATGTCTTCTTCGTATTCTTATTTTAACCTTCTTTCTGTAATAAACTATTATAACCATGTGTATAACTGCTTTTTTGCTCTATGACTTTTTCTAGTGAAATATTAAACCTGAGTGTGGTTGTTGGGACTCAGAAAACACACAGCATATGATGACAATAGACAACTGGCACCTTGGATAGACTTGCACCCTGACACAGTAACACTTTATTTTGAACATCATACAAATAGTTCATGATTAGAAAAAAAATAGCTTGCCAGATGAATTGCTCAGAATTGTCTCACCTTACACTGCAAATGTTTTGTTTCTTTTGTTCCATACGTAAGACCCTGACACAAACCTGTTCATCATTGCAGAATTGGTGACACATGCTACCTTCATGGCTGTTGCTGTCTATTTTTCTTTATATCACCTGTAGTTTATTATTTAAGAAGGTGAATAATGTGTTGTTTGGAGCGCAGGTATTTGGTTTTTGGTTTTTCCTCAATCAGTTGATGTTTATTAAGCTAGTTTTAGGGCATGTCTGGGAAAGACACAAGCCACAGACACATCTGTGACTGATTTTTCAAAGAGGTTTTAGGAGGTCCAGTATTTATACATTGCCTGGAGCAGCGGAGGGTGTGTAGAATGTTAGAAAAATGGTTACATTCTTGTGAGGCTTTACTTAATGCCCAGGAAATCTGCACTTCATACAAGATACGGTTTTAAGTGAAAAAGGGAGTAAGGAATCGATTATGCAGTCTCTGGGTAGGCGGAGGAATGATTGATCTGGTCTTATATCTGTTTTACACCTGGGAAGATAAGCTTGTAATCAACATTATCATTGTGGTATAGGACAGACTTTAGTTTTAGGAGCTATACTTTCCTGCAGACCTAAAGTTACAATAGACAGTCCTTGTTTATGGGAGGCTAGCAAAGAATTTCCTTAAGGAATGATCTGTGGGGACAGACCTTGGTAGTTGCATGATGGCTGTTACCTTTCCATGGGGATCTGACTAATACACAGTGTTAGCAACAACTATTCATTTGAAAGGAGGTGTTGCATAACTCAGCATCCAGGCTTGACCTTCCCTTTTGCACATGAAGTTGGGAGGTTCTGAGATTTTTATTTTCCTTTACATTTCCCTCCTGCTCTTCATAATGTTTTGAAAAATACCTTTTAGAAGACATGAGTTTGTGGTTGTATGTTTCAACTAATCCCATGTCACTAAGAAGGCTCATTCTGAGGAGGTCGTGTCCCACAGAAAGGGAATTAAATCAGAAAAGGACTAATGCCAGATTAGACACAAATAATAAAAACTAAAAAAGCAATAAAGGAGACTAGATTCTAATAACAGGCGTACTCTAGTTTTTATTCTGAAAGAATTTTTCTCTCCCCAGTTTCCCATTTCTATTAAAGCCAAATAATAGTAAGACAAATTTATTTGCAAAATAAATTTTAGTCTTATTAAGCTCCACTTAATTATTTGCATAAAGTGTAACAAGAATAATTATTAGCTATATAGGCTTTTTAAAATTGGCTTTGCTGGAACTTTAAAAATTTATTTTTATTTTGTTTAGAGACAGGATCTTGCTCTGTCACCTAGGCTGGAGTGCAGTGATGCAATCATAGCGCACTGCAGCCTTGAACTCAAGCAATCCTCCTGCCTCAGTCTCCTGAGTAGCTTGAACTATAAGCATGTGTTACCACAGTAACTAATTTTTAAATTTTTTGTAGAGACAGAGTCTCACTGTGTTTCTCAGGTTGGTCTCAAACTCCTGGTCTCAAGTGATCCTCCCACCTTGGCCTCCCAAAATGCTGGCATTATAGATAGCCACTGTATGTAGCCTGAGTTTTTTCATAAGGAATCTCAGGTTAGAGTTTTGAGGCTGGAAAGTCAAGCCAAGGATTTGCCATCAGACTGTCTTCAATACTGTATGAATTGGGCAAAGGTATTTGTAGCTATTATAACCTCTTTGTAAATTGTAGCCCTGAACAATAAAAATTGGGCATTTTCCCACATTAAAGGCTTTTTTAGAAAATTTGAATGTTGCTATTCTTCTCATAACAAGATACAAAGCTCATATTTTTATTGCTTGAATTTGTTTTTGTACTTATTCACTTATTTTCACTTTTTGTTAAATTTATTTTTTAATGATCTATCTCGTATATATGTAGTAGAAGGCTTGGTTTAGGTTTGTGAGACAATCTGAATTACTTTTTCTTTTTTATAGGTGAGTTAATCCCATATAAATTTATTGACATGTATATTTTGTCTCAACCATATCATATTCATATTATAGTTATAGTATACATTATGTTAATTGTTTAGCTTTATATAGTTGGCCTTTCCCCTCCTTTTCATATCTTAATTACAAAGATTTGTATTTTTCTTGTGTTGTTCTAGTATATTGCTGTCATTTGTTGTGCTTTTTTACTAATTGTTTTCATAATTGTAAATTTTTATAGTTTTATGTTGCCCCAGCATTCATTTTGAATTTAAGATAGACTTTCTCATACCAGAAGCAGAGCTTAATTACCCTTGATAGAGTTTTCAGTTTTCTGCCTCCTCCCAGTTTCTTAATGTGGTCAACCCAGATATCTGCCCCAACCACTGCCTTGTGACCTCCTCCCTGTGGAACAACTAGATACAACCTATTTCCCTCACTCGACTAATCCCCACACTTCTCAGGGACTGCACAGATCACTGCAGTGACCACCTCTCAGTAATGTGTCTCTATGGAACTCACACCTGCTTGCTCTACATCCAACAATTAGAATTCCCTGTAGGAAAGTCAGACCCACAAGTCTTTCTTTCCCTTTTGGTCCACACCCACTGGTTGAGTGTATGTGTTGTGGACTGCTCTCCACTTCCCATTGGCCCTGTGAGGTGTGCTGCCCTCTTCTCTCTGATCTGTAAGTAGAAAACTGGTTTGGCTATTTCAGAGGTTTTGTTGAGTTGTCTTCTTCGTGTCTTACCTGACTGACACACCATAACCCAATTTCTTTTCCAGTCAGAGTTCTCCAAGAGAATGGCTCTCTTGGTAGGAATAAACCTGACACAGGTCAGACAAGAGCCACAAGGGCATCTGCTAGTATAAAAAAGTTCCTTGCGAGAAGGATGCCTGGTCACTTGTTGGACACTTAGGCTGTCTGCCAGGATAAAGAGGTATCCCGTGAAAAACATACTGAAAACAGCCGTGACCAAATGCCTGGAGCCACATCAGGGCCGAGCTAGAGTTTATAGCGACTCTCTTGTGAGAGATCTTGAGACCAAATTAGAAAAAACATACAACAATAATGTCCCAGGCCACTTTTGTCTTACTTAAGCTTCACCTAATTTATTTTTTGCTTATTTAAATTATTATTTTATGCCCATATATTACCTATGTGTCAATTAGGAATTTGAGTTTTTCTTCTTTCTCACTTTTTTCTTCTTTTTTATTGGTTTTGTTATTTTATACTGCAGAACATAAATAGTTTACATTATATTATTTTTCACTTGACCTTGGTCCTTAGATCTGCAAGTATTGCTGTGGTTTGGATATGGTTTGTTCCTGCCAAAACTCATGTTGAATTTTGATTCCCAATGAGGAAATGCTAAGAAGGGGAGCCAAAGGGAAGGTGTTTGGATCATGGGGGCAGATCCCTCATGAATAGATTAATGCTCTCCAGGCCGGTGAGTGAGTTTTCATGCTCATGGGAGTGGATTACAGAAGATTGTTAAAAAGGGTTTGTCTGTCTTCCTCAGTTTCTCTGTCTTGCTTCCTCTCTCACCATAGGGCCTCTCTGCACACACCCGTGTCCCTTTTGCTTTCCTCTGTGGTTGAAGCAGCCTGAGTCCCTCACCAGATGCACATGCTCAGTCTTGAGCCTTCCAGTCCTCAGAGTCATGAGCCAAATAAACCTCTATTCTGTATAAATTACCCAGCCTCAGGCATTCCATTATAGCAACACAAAATGGACTAAGTGTATGTGTGTGTGTGTGTGTGTGTGTGTGTATAAATACACACATATATTAAAAGATCATCACCAATCATTTGCCAAAAATTCTTCAGTCATTTCTTGCATAAATAAAGCTTATCCTCTGGTAGATTATGCAGAAATTGCTCAAATTTGTTGCCTCTGAGATCTCCCATGATTAAATATGGTTTTCTTTAACATCTATCACTTGGAAGAACTGCTTTACTGAATATAAAATCACTGATTACACATTATTTCCTTCATTTTCTTGAAAATATTGTTCCGCTATTGCTACTGTTCCACAATTGCTTATGAAAATCCTGATTCCAAACTAACGTTGTTTTCATTATAAGTAACTTGATTAATTGTCTGGGTTTTACACACACACACACACACACACACACACACACACACATATGCACACACACACACATTAAAGAGGTTTTTTTGGAGGGGGAGCTCCAATTACGCATATGATGAATGTTCTTTCTTCTCAGTGAATTTCTCATGATAATTTTACCTATTCATTTTGTTTTTGAAATCTAAGTTTTAAAAAATTCTTTTTCTTTGTTCTTTGTATATTTTCAGTGGAAACTATTTTTCTTGGATTTCTTGTATTTAGTCAATTTCCAAGATAAGTTTTTCTTCAATATTTTCTTAGGTGAAATTAATTATTCATTTATTTCAAGTTTTTTGTTCATTTATTTTGTAAATTTGAATTTCAAATTATAGCTATTCTTTCATACCTGCAAATGCTTGCTTAATGACATTTAATTCATGTTCAGTATTATGTTAGTGTTCTCATTAATTAAAAGTTATTTTGGAGGAGTTATTTTTATTAACTTAAGCGTTTTGATTCTAACTTTTTTTTTTTCTTAAAATATAATTATATGAGTAATGACTAACTTTTTTCTCTTGATTTCGAAACATCTTGGGTCTTCCTGGGCCATATATGACACTTGTTTCTATGTAGGAGGTTTGAGGAATTAAGGTGGATTACTAGGTTTTTTCATTCACAAGTACTTTTTCCTGATGGGAAAATGAAGTGATTTTTTTTCAAATATACTGAAATGATTGTAAAATATGAGTGTGTTGGGATAATTCTTGATTGAATTTAAGATTCTCCTATCTTTCTTTTGAGTTTTAATTTTAATGTGTGTTTTTTCTTTTATTATCAAGTCTTGAAAAGGGGCTCCTGTAATTTCCTGTAATTACTTCTCTCACCGCAGTAGTCACGTCTCCCTAAGGCTTTTACTCTGTGTCTGTGCATTTTTAAACCCCTTCCATTTGATTTCCTAGAAGCCAATACTCAGATCAGAATTTCTTTAGTCAGGTGAATGCCCTGCTTTCTGGGGATGATGATTTTGAATGTTTCCTAACAACAGTTGTACCCACTGCCCTCTCTTGTTTTTCACACAACTTTCACCTACCTTCCAACTGACACTGCTGATTTCAGATAACTATTTATCATCTTTATGATAAGTTGAAATTTTTAGGATTTTCTTATTTCTTTTTATGCTGTAAGTGCGAGTGTTGGCATGGCTTGTTTTATTTGCCTTCTGTCTTATTTCCATTTTTTTTTCTTGTCTGGACAATTGTTGGAAGATGAGTATGCAAGATGCTGCAATTATTATAGTTTATGAAAATCTCTCACATTATATGTTGATGCTATTGATAAATCCATGTAACTATCAGTATAAGATTTCACATAATTTTTCAATTTTATTTCATATAGAGGATGCTTGCTAAGAAAACAATTATTTGTACTAATTTGTACTTATTTGTACTAATGGCTGTTTCAGGTAATGGGCCAAGTACAATTTATTTAATTGGTTGAGAAAAGAGGTATTTTCTTATTCCTAAAAATGCAATCAACAGGTTTGGGAGAGAAATATTTAAATATATTGTTTTTCTCTTACTTTATCAATAAGTAAAATTATTATAGCATATTATAATCAAGTATGTTTTATTATCTTTGAAAATATAAACATTTTTAAAAATAGAAATTTAAAAAATTATGAAAACATAGTTTTTGTTTATTATTTATATTCTCTCTAAATTCCTGGGTATCTCTTTTCAAAGAGAAAAAAAGAAAATGCATAGCTCTGACACATTCTATTTTGCTCTACAAAATCATTTAACCTAGTAATAGATTAAAGTCATGACTCAGTATATTCACAGTGAAAATTTTTGGGGTTTTGTTCCTTTGTTCTGACTGGTCTGGTCTTCCATTCCTAGGATACTAGCTTTTGCTTGTTCAAAAACTCTGGAATGCCTCCTTGAGCCAGATGCTTTGCAACAGACCACTTATTCTCCTCAATCTCCACTCCATCCTCTCTCATTGCCTCCAGGCCTATAACTAGAAGTCAGAACCTATATGATTGGAAATAAGAGAAAGACTTACAAGATCTTCCTAGAGAGAGTGAGTATAATAAATATGTTTCATGATCTTGACAATTTACATTTTGCAACAATGTAGAGAAATAATTATTCTGTATAAAATAGAATAACTTGCTCTATATAATGGGAATTTGTGAGTGAACAGGCACCTGATTTGAAGGATTGCAATTGAGAATTTAGGCTTTGAAAAATTTTCCAGTTCTCAAAAATTTCAAAGGCCCTGAGCTCTTTATAACATAGCCTAGTTTCAACTAAAGAAGAATCCTGGCTCTATTGCCATAAATATATACTCTAAATCTTTCTTTAAGCGTTCCTCAAAGTGACTTGGCAGATGATTACCAGGTAACTGTGCACTGGGGATATGGAAATACTCATGCTTCAGGGGAATTATTACACACTGGCTCTGGGTTCATCCTGGGTGGTCTATCAGTCAGTATACAGCCCGATGAGACTCTGGTGATCCATGGAATTTTAGTTAAAGTTCTTATGATAAGAGTAGGTCCATCAGATTCACACATCAACCTAACTTTTCCCCTAGTTCCTAGGTCAGGTAATATATGACAGTAAGTATAATCCCCAGCACTCTGAGTTTTTTTGTTTGTTTTTCTTGTTGTTTACTATGAAGATCCAGTTGAAAGCTTCTGGCCCTTAACCTTTTTTTTCAAAGGAGTAAAGAAAAAGCAAAATTGTTTTCAGTATGTGAGAATGATGATATCTACTGCATTCCTGATTAGCTGGAAAACAGCTGTGGATTTTCTTAAATTTAGTCAAATCCTAGCTCCAGTTGTACCTGCTACTTTAGTTTTGGTAACTTTTGGAGCAAATCATTATGCAACTATTGATTTGGCAATTGCATTTCTCTCCATATAAATTAGCAATCCGGAAGTAGCTCACATTCATTGAGAGGGAGAGCAGTGGATCTTTATGATACTAATTTAGACTTATGTCAACTATTCTACTTTTTGTCAAAATATGATGCACAAATTCATTTATTGTGTAAATATCTCATTTATTATCACTCTAGTCCACTATATGAATAACATCATGCCATTTTGATGCAGTAAGCAGGAGGTAGTACGTGAGCTGAGTACTTTAGTAAAACATGTATGTGCCTGAGAGTGAAAGATAAAACCTTGAAATTTAAAACTTTTCTACAATGGTGAAATTCCATCTAGTAGTACAGGGCAGTGCTTCTCAAACCTAGATGTTCATGCACACAAATATTTTGGGGATTTTGTTACAAGGCGTATTGTGATTCAGTGGGTCTGGAGAGGGGCTTAAGCTTCTGCTTTATTCGTAAGCTACCAGGTGTTGTTGATACTGCTTTTGGATAACCACACTTTAAGGAAGAAAAGGCTAAGGTCCTAAATTTATAAAAATATTGCTGCATCTTGCACCACTTCCCAATTAGAAAGAGGTACAATCAATGCTAAATAAGCCTCTTTGGACTTTATAAGCAAAAACGTGTACTATTTAGGTTGGCTTCAAATCATTTGTCACATAAGTTATGAAGTTTCTTATTTGTAAGAGTTCCTTCCAAAAACCAAAGAAAATTGTGTAGCAAGTCAAGCTACAGTGCAAGCTTCCCCATCACTTAAGCTTTAAGCACAGCAGATCCCAGTGACATTCTAAGAGTCTCTGGTGATTACAAAGTAGAGACCTCTGGAAATGAATTCCCAAGGGGAGAATCATAGCACATACCATGGAATTTTCAGTGTCTTTCTTTGCTGACAAATAATCTTTAGGAAAGAAGCTTAGATCTCATTCCTGGGCCTTGTTAGAGATTTATGCTTTAAGTGAAACTCCAAATAATATTTGATTAAAGCAGCCTTTTATGAATTGATTTCTTTTTTTCCACAAAGTTGAGTGTGAATAGCAACTCTGCATTATGAAAGAGAAGTGAGATTTCACAGAAGTAGGGTTTAAGTATGATGTATGAGTAGATGGCTCAGTCTCCCAAAACACCTACCACAGGTGCATCGCTGCTCTTGCCTTTACTGAAGCCGAGGACCTATGGACTCTTCACTATGAATAGTTGAGAGAGGAGGCAAAGCATTTCATAGGTCAGCATGAAATTCTGCCATTGGACAGAAACGAGCTCTGGCTACACTCCATCCCATCTAGTAGGCAATGTGGAAGGACAATGGTAAAAAGAGATACTTCTGGGGACCGAATTGTGGCACAACATCTGGTTGTGCTTATTTTATGGAAAGAGAAATGATCAGAGTTAAGATTTATGCTAAATCTATTTAGCATTGTGCAATGCTATTGGTTTTGGTAGTTGGAAATGTACTAGAAAGAAAATGATTGTAAGATTTGACAAGGATATATGATAAAGGGGCATGTGATTGGGCTTTTCAGAATGAACACCAAGGGTGTACATATTTGTGACCCTTGTGAATGTTCACTTATATTTCTCCATTGCGGAGGAATTTACCAATAATCAGCGGATAATAAGGTTAATTCTCCGCACATTAGCCCACCTTTTTAAAATCAGCTTCTCCAGTGCTTATGCAATCGGCTCATGTACAAAGTGAATATGGTTGCAGAGTTTGAGCATAGACATAGGCTCAACAAACAAGATTTGCCCTCATCATTGGTTTATTTTACTGCTGCTGCTGAATGCCAAATCTGAAAAAAGCACAAACCAAGTCTGTGCGTCTCTGTGGCACCACTCACCAGTGAGGATCATTCGCCCACCTGGTAACAGATGGAGTATATTGAACTTACAGTGGATGTCTTCCATCTTGGAAGAGGCAATAATCTGTCCTTTCTACTATAGAGAGAGTAGTAGAGTAGGAAAGTTCATGCCCTGATGCCCCCGATTCTACCAGCATTACCATGTACGGCCTTAGTCACTGTAATGTTATTCTGTACATGGTTCCAAAAAATAGATTTTATAGCAAAAAAAGGGTACCATTGGACTCATGCCCAAGGGATTCACTGACCAGGCAACATTTTTCAACACTAATTTACGTCATATTTGGGTTGAAAGGAATTAAAAAATTTCATATAATTAGAACTTCATATCCTTCACATGGAGGGATTGGAAGGAATAAAAACCAAAAAGGGACAGAAGTTTTGCTCTTTCCTTTTTCAATGTACTTTTTTTTTGCAAATACAACCAAAAGTTATTAGTCCATTGACATTTTATTCTCAAGGCACCAGTATATAAAACAATATCTTTCATGATTATTATTCTTAATGTGAATTAACTTTAGGTGAAATTTACTTTAATTACCTTCTCAAGTAAATTGGAACAGGCCAATGATGGTGGTTACAAGGTGAAAAGCAAAACATATGTTAAATAGGTCTGTAAGGTCAAGCACTCATAATTATTGACAGCATAAACATTCATACTACAACAAAACACAGTTTGTTGTGTATATCAGTTATTTTATATCTCTCTCTGAATACCTCTTTAGGATTCAAATGTGAAATAGTGAGGTAATTCATGTCATTCATTTATCTTTAAAAACATTTTTATAATGCCTGTTTGAGCCAGGATTTTGTTCATAGTTGGGTATATAAATTAATATAAATTATTAAGCTAGAATTTATTACCTTAATTTATTTTCTTAGTTGTCATTCTTCCCAAATGTAGTCCACTCGCTAGTGTTGTCAGTATTTTCTAGAGTAAAATTCTAGGTCAGCACATAAAATACTGCTTCAAAAAACAATATAGTTGGTTAGCAATAACCAAAATGGAGACCTAATATTCATCGGGATCTCACTATTATCATCTTTATGCAATATATTAAGATGCCTACCTTTAAGGATATTTAAAATGTATCACTTTACATTATATGTCTCAATATCCTGTTTACCTCTTTTTTTTTTTTTTTTTTTTTTTTTGAGACAGAGTCTCACTCTGTTGCCCGGGCTGTAGAGTGCCGTGGCATCAGCCTAGCTCACAGCAACCTCAAACTCCTAGGCTTAAGCGATCCTCCTGCCTCAGCCTCCCAAGTAGCTGGAAGTACAGGCATGCGCCACCATGCCCGGCTAATTTTTTACATATATTTTTAGTTGTCCAATTAATTTCTTTCTATTTTATAGTAGAGACGGGGTCTCGC
>CAUYRT010070928.1:0-12740 GCA_963574885.1 Lepilemur ruficaudatus
GTAGCTGGGACTACAGGCATGCACCACCATGCCCGGCTAATTTTTTCTGTATATTTTTAGGTGGCCAATTAATTTCTTTCTATTATTAGTAGAGACGGGGTCTTGCTCTTGCTCAGGCTGGTTTTGAACTCCTGACCTTGAACAATCCACTCGCCTCGGCCTCCCAGAGTGCTAGGATTACAGGCGTGAGCCACCGCGCCCGGCCACTTAATATCTATTTTAAAAAATCCTCTGATGTTGTCCTTATATGTGAAAATTCTTTGAAACTATAAAATGCTGCCTAATTATCAGAGTACTGTTATCAAGAATAAGTTACTAGGTAACAAGAATGTTTCCTTGTTTCAGAAGTTAATTTGTATTAATGTGAATTTGAGAAAAAATAATGCCCAGTGCAGCATGTTCCTAATCCCACCTCATGTCATCACGTCTTTGACGGGCAGCATGCCGGGGACCGCAGGCCCTTCTCCCTTTCCACCCACGCTCGGTGATTTTAGCCACACTGCACTCCCCATGTGTGTCCAGAAATTTTTACCTGTGCCTCTAAAATGGCATTCTACATAATAAACCTGAATTATGAATGTGTTTGTATAATGTCTCCAACTGGATTGTACAGCATAAAAATAGTTCTCCTTGGGAGAGAGCAGATCTTGTTGAATCTTACTAGAATCGCACCGGCGTCCCAGCAGCAGATACGAACCCTGACAATTTGCTTTCCGACGCAAAGCCGTCTGCCTACGTCCAGCCTGACCTGTGCCTTGGTGATACCCCATGCATGGAGGTTGTGGTCAAGCAATCACTGAACGCTTTCTGGAAGTACTTCCCAAACGGGCCTCATCATTTTCACTGGAATAGAGCCTGCTTTGACCATCCAGACTAGACAACCTCTTAGTTCATGGGGCGTTGGGTAGATTCTCTGAAGGGTCTGGTCCCACCTAATAAATCTTCGTTACTGTTGAGCTGCACTTGAGGCTCTGTGGGAAGCACCTACATATACATTATGCCATTTAATTCTCACAATAACCCTACAGGGTACAGAATATTAAACCCATCTTGTAAAGCAGACAGTGGAGCAGACAGAGTTTTCATAACTTGTTTAAGGTTACAGTTCGTAAGTGGTGCAGCTGATGCCCTTAAATAAAGAGGCTCTGAATATTTCCCTGGTGTCCTCCTAACACTTGAACTTGGGCTAACAGGACTTAACCTTGAGTGTACTCGGTGTGAGTGAACTGAAGCACTGAAGAGCTGCCTGACCGGTCCTTTCCGTGCGGACAGCCCGTCCACACAGCTCACCCTTTCCCAGCCCTTAAGCAGCTCGTTAAACTCACAGTGGACACTGCTGTTTGACTTCACATTAGGAAGGACACCTGGTCAAAAGTGCCTAAATCGTTTCTCACCTGGGGCTTCACGGCATCGTTATGCACGCAGGTGCAGAGTCTTAATCTACAAATTAGCTACTTGAGCCACACAGCTGGACCTGTTTGAAGAATTAAATGATTGGATGTGAATCTAACGTTGAACCTCCAGATGGCGCCAGAGAACTGAGAAAAAACAGAATTCCACCTCCAAGAAGCCTTTGTGCGCCGCCGAGGAGAGGCAGGCCGCGGGAAACCGCCCTGTTTTGTCACTAAGTCACGTTCTCCCGAAGGAAGGGAGGCACCTTACGCCCCTTGGTGTTGCAGGTATGCAGCTGTGAAAACCTGTCATGCAAACACACAGGCCTTGCAGTTTGCAGGGCCCTAGAAGGCAGAGAGGGGGTTCCCTTGGCTGCCTCCGAAACAAATTTGGGTAGGTGCTCAAAGATGTGTTACTACAGAACTGCTTGTTAAAGCTCTTGCTGGGATGTAGTCGGATATGCAAAGATATCTGCTGGAAAAGCTGGGAAATAAAAGAGTGACACAATCTGAGACTTTGTGGTTCTTTCTTTTTCAAGATAGCAAGTCCTGCTATACTCTCTCTTAAAGCCAAAGAAAAAGACCACATCAAAAACTGTCGGTAGTAGTCGAACTGTTCGCAAAAAGTCTAAGAGATCACTCACTCAATACAAGGTGAATTTTGTTGCATCTCCGCGCAGTCAGAGACTTGCGTACACTTTGTCCCCTAAACAAACGAATGAGTGGCACGGCCCAGCTGGCTGGGGAGTGGGCAGGATAAAGTTCTAACCAGCAGTCGCCACCCACTCACCATCTTCAGCCGGCCATTAGCTTGTCTTTCAGACACAACTTCCACCAAAAGAAACCAAGGAGACACCGTCCTCTTTGTCCCTGCCACGCAGCATAGCTCGCCTCCCACAAGGCTGCTACCCTCGAGTGCAGCCTAGGGCGGGTCCCAGCACCCAGTCAGCAGTTTCAACACCCTTACTCCTACAGCTCGAGCTTTATTTCTGCAACACCGAGATGCTTGCTGGGGCTGGAGCACTGGTGCACGGGGAACCTGACAGCTCTCTCCCTGGTTTGTCCCAGGGTTATTTGTGTCCTCTCTCAGTCAGTGTCACCTCCTTGGACAGCTCTCTCCTGACCGTCCTGTCTACGATGACTTCGCTCTCTCATCTCTCATCTCTGTGCTGATCAAAGTAAGACTGTCTCGTTTTGTGCTGAACTGCCTGCCTCCTCTCCCTGGAGCTGTCGTGGAAGCAGGGAGGCTCCCTGCCTCGCCAGCTTCTGAAGAGCGTGGGGCACATCGTAGAAGGCTCAGTACGGACTGAATGAATGAATGAATAAATGACGACTGACAGGCAGATCCATTTCTCTGTTTTCTCTGGTTATGAACTTAGATTAAAAAATAAGGTTTGGGATAAAGCCATTAGCAGAGAATATTGTATTAACATACATAACTGAATTGCGCTTAGGAAAAGATAGTGTATAACAAGAGGGGATGACAGATAACCTAAAAGAATGTCTTCTCTCCAGTAACAAACAGTGGAACATTTTTAAATCAATGATGAACAAGAGAACCCACGGGCCCAAGAGCCCTGCTGACGGACAGCGGTGCATATGATACGGATGCACGACTCCTCTGAGAATGAGCAGGTCCTGGCTCAAAAAGAGCAGAATGAGATCGGTACAATCTCAGGTTGTGCGACCGCATGGGACATCCACCCACTCACCAGTCCAGGACGGGGAATGAACGCCTTAGACTCTTTCGTTGTTTGCAGGCTTGTGTACTGCAAATTGCATTATCTCTGACAGACTTCCAGACGAGCTGGAAAAGATCACCCGTCAGCACTTCGGGAAAGCTCCCTCAGGCTTTCGGATTAGCTCAGGTTCCTTTGTCATCTCACTACCTACTCCTCCTGCATCAACCTGATCACAGCTGTGACTACGTGGCGAGTCGGGCCTCTGTCCCCTCCGCTGGGATGTAAGCGTGTGGAAGGCAGAGACGGTCGGTTCCAGCTCAGTGCTATGCTCCCGGCTCTTGGCGTAGAGCCTGCCAGATCAAAAGTAATCACTTACACTTTTGTTGAATGAATGAATGGGTAAACTGAGCCCTTTTACCGCACTACATTCTGACATACGTCTTGTTTTTCATTTCATCTCACACAGCCCTATCTGGTAGACACTAATTTTATCTCCATTTTACAGATGGAAAAAAACTGAGGAGAACAAGAATTGAATGATAACATCTATAACAAGTTGCCCATTTCAAATGATATCCCCTAGAGTGGTGTGAGTTATTGTGGGAAAAGGAGGTCTTTGGAAAAGAAATGCCTGGAAGCAAATCCCATCGCTGGAGAGCACTGCTGCCGACTGACGTGTGAAACTGTCCCTATCAAACTGTGCCAGATCCATTACGAACAGTCCGAGTTCACACTTTGATCAAACGTGAGCGACTGGTCTGTCGGCTGTGCTGAACTTGGCACAGTCCGCAACAACTTTGTTCCCTCCTACCCTATCTCCAAACCACTTAGTCACGTGGCCTTTTCCCATCTTTGGATGGAACCTTGGGCGGATCCCCCGGGGTCCCATCCACTTCCAACCACAAAAGCAGCCTCATTCCAGGGTATCAAAAAGTCAATTATAATTACATTACATCTTGTTACGTGTAACAGTGGCACTGTGAGTATACTAAAAAGCAATCTCCATGTCTGTTAGAGATGCACATGGAGTATGTTTTGGTGAAATGATATGGTATTTGAAGTTTGCTTTTGAAATATTCCAGGGGGAAAAAAAGAGAAGAGAGACAAGATGCAGCTAACAAAATAGCATCCATTGTTAAAAATGGGTGATGGGTACCTGGGAAGTAATTTTACTCTTCTCTCTACTTTTGTGCATGTTTGAAAATGTCCACACTAAAACCTTTTGTCTAAGTACCATCTGGTTTAGATGGAAAATGGATGAATTCTCCAGCTTAGAGCATCTGTGTCACCATCCCCCATGATGGTGGCCTCCCTCTGCCTCAGCCTATGCCACCCCGGGCTCCGGACCCCAGGCCCTGCTGCACAGAAGGGGGCGTGGCCAGTCTCCTCACCCTTCCTGTGCCTGGTTCTCCTCCTCCTCGTCCTCCTCTCCTTTCTTCTTTTCTCCAGTGACTCCTCTGTTTCTGGCTCTTCTAGGGCTGGGGAGATGAGGAAAGGAGGAGGCAAAAGGAGGTGGCTTTCAATTGACAGGTGCCATTTGCAGTTCTGCCCAGATGGCAAATGCCCTCTGTGTGGCAGGCGGCTCCACACGCAGGTCCTTTAGGGAGCTCCTCAAAGGACCCTTCACAGACGTCCTACTGACCCCGTGACCCCACCGCGCCTCACTGCATCCTGATAGACACAGGGCACTGCCTTCCTGGCTGCTCTGGTCTGAACGCTTGTGTCCCCCTCCAATTCCCCTTCCATGTGGAAGTCCTAGCGAGGCGGAGATGGTGTTACCAAACGGGGCTGTGGGCAGTGATTAGTTCACGAGAGCTATAACCGCATGAATGGAACTCGTGCCCCATCACAGAGGCCAGAGATCGACCTTGCCCCTCCACCTTGCAAGGGCGCAGCAGGCAGGCACCACTGACGAGGAAGCAAGCCCTCCCCAGACACCCGCTGTGGCAGCGCCTTGATCTTGAGTAGCCTCCAGGGCTGTGAGAAGTAAATGCTTGTTGTTTACAAGGCACCCAGTGTGGGGTACTTTGGTTACAGCAGCCGTAGTCAGGCCCCAGGGCAGGGCCCTCAGGATGGCAGTGGCTGTGACGCTTTCTGTGTTTTCCGTCTGGCCGTGGGCTCTTGAGCACACGTGCTCTATGCCACAGGTGCCAGTGCAGCTTGTCCCCCGCCCAGCGCCTCTCTCCTCGTCCTGCCATGGGGGCGTGCGGTCGGCCTCAGGGGAGAGAGACGTTATTTTCCCTGTTTGCACCTATTGCTGTCAGCTCTAGCTGAGCTGTAGCTGAAATCGGGAGGCAATGAGAAGTCCCCTCAACATCCTTTTGTACCTTCCTCGGGTGGTTCTGAAGATTAAATAGGATCAATTATATGAACCATTTAGCACCATGCCTTGCATGTTATAATGTCTCTAAAATGTTATTATAATTAATAAATGAAAAGGGAGAAATCTCTCAATAGAGGACAAAATGTGCTTGATCAAATTTAATATTCAATTTGATTACAAATACCTTTTATACTTCTGTTTCCAGCAGTAGGGTGGTCTAGGCGCTCTGAACACTCTTGCCATGCAGTCTGCTTGGACTCTGCTGGACCCAGCTCTTGGCTTGGTGGTGTAGCTGTTTTATGCAGCACGTAATCTTTGCTTCTAATAGTCTTTATTTTTTCTTTAGCAAGGTAACTTGGGGATTTTCCAGAATGAAGAATGACAAGGAGTCCTGAAAGAATAAAAATGGTGTATGTATCTTCCACAGTAGACAAGAGATAACAAATTAAGGGGGTGTGTGTGTGCAATTAATCTAAAAGAAAGAGAGAGAGCAAAGAATAAGAAAAAAGTTATTAAAATAGCACAAAATACTTTAAGATAGATAAAAACCAAGTAATCGACAATACAAAAAGGCGAAGGGTCTAAACATCCGCTAAAAGGCGTAAATTGTGCTGCAAGGTTCAGAGGAGGCCAGGGTTAGCCATGTGCTGATTAGCAGGAACTAAAAGCACAAGAACACAGAAATAACAGCGATACGAAAGTAAAAGGTGAAAAAAGATACACCAGCCAAATACTAACCCAAAAGCTGGTATCTCTATATTAATATCAATTGGAATGTTCTTGAGACAAAACATTTAGTGTAGAAAATTATTAAACAACGAATAATAAAAGTTTCACTTCAGAGACAGATAACTAAACACAATCACCTAAAGTTGCATCAAAATACATAAAATAAAAATGAACTAATTACAGGGGAAATGTGACAAATGCATCATTATATTAGTAACTGTAGGCTGAGGAGACATACACCCCCTCACATACACACTTATCACATGGATTGGAAAACCTGATAACGCAATTAATAAGCTAGATTTAACAGCCACACATGGAACAAAATCACTTAATCAAAGGACACCTTTTTGTTATTAAATAAGCCACAAAGCAAACCTCAACACATTTAGAACAATTGAACATAATTATTTTCATGCAGGCCACATTATCTCACCATCGTGCAATTAAGCTTGGATGCAACATGAGGACAACGAAAAGTGCACCATGTGCTTATTAGACATTTAAAAACTGATGAGTCAAATACAAAAACATGCAAATGTATAAGCACCCTGGCATGGAATGCCAGTAAAAACGCTACACTTCACAGTATGATTTTTTGATTATTTAGCCCATGAGATAATAAAGGAAGATTTGGTGGGATTTGGACAACCCTCGTGAACATCTGGGTAAAGTCTTGAGCCGCCAGCCGAGCCTGTTTCACCACGAACTGACGCCATCGCGGCACGATTTTTACTTCAGCACAGAATCTCTAACTCAGCATCTCTCACTTCGTGTTATGGTCCGAGTGTGTCTCCCCAAAACTCGTATGTCGGAGTCCTGACCCCTGATACCTCGGGATGTGACTGTATTTGGAGACAAGTCATTAAAAAGATAATTAAAGTAAACGGAGGCTACTGGCGTGGACCCTAACCCAGTCTGATGGGTGTCCTTGTAAGAAGAGGAAACGGGGACCCGCTGTAGCACACAGACCTAGACGTGACCGTGTGAGGACACAGCGAGAGGGTGGCCGTCTGCAAGCCAAGGCTAGAGGCCCCAGAAGAAACCAAACCTGTCAGCACCTTAGGCTTGGACTTCTGGCCTTCAGAACCACGAGAAAATAAATGTGTGCTGTTTAAGCCTCCATGCTGTGGCATCAGCCCTAACAAATTTACACGCAAGCAAATTCACGTGTGCTCACTGTTAGGGGCTAAATTGCGCCCCCACTTTCCCCAGATCCACGTTGCAGCCCTAACCCACAGTATGACTGTACCTGAAGACAGGACCCTTAAGAGGGTAATTCAGGTTAAATGAGGTCACAAGGGTGGGGCACTAATCCAATAGGACAGGTGTCCTTCTAAGACAGGAGGAGATTCCAGGTCTCTCTCTCTGTGCACACACGGCAGAGGCCCCGTGAGGGCACAACAAGAGGACGCCATCTGTCAGCCGGGAAGACAGACCTCACAAGAAATCAACTCTGCTGGCACCTTGGTCGTGAACTTCCAGCCTCCAGAACTGTGAGAAGACAAATTCCTGTTGTGTGAGCCGCCCGGTCTGTGGGATTTGTTACGGAAGCCCGGGCAGGCCAATGCGCTCACTAAGCAAGCACCGGTTCTAGATGTCCGCGAGGTCTCCTGATGCCGTCTCACTGAACAACGAACCATCTCAGTGCCCGCATTCCAAGACAGAAAGGGAGTCAATCGTGCTTTCTCGGATACCATTTGATCTTTATTTCCTCATTTATTTCTTTGGATGCGATTTCAAAAATAGTCATCCTATATCCTCCTGACAAGGCTGAGTCTGGGAAAGGCGAGAAACGGCTTTGCTCTGCTACTTTGCCTTTTTCTGCTGAGCAGTTGGCTCTGAATGGTAACCCGAGACTCTGAAATTGCTAAGGCCCTTGACCTCTCCCTACTCTCTGACTCTCAGAATGATCGCAGCAGCGGGAGTTTCCTCCTGGCCCCTTTCATGGTTCAGAACGGGACCAAGACCAAGAAAGTGAGATGCTGATTCCCAGTGCCCTGTGGCGCAGGGTTCAGACACCTCACCCTGGTCGCAGAAAACTGAGACCACGTCTGCTGTCCTGTGTCTGCTCTGTCGCCCTCTGTGACACTAACTCCAGGAGAGAGGATCCCACGTGCTAGAACTAACTAACGCAGAGCGCTCAAGCAGTCAGGTTAAACTGAGCTCACATCACTCCTGGTTACCCAAACTGAAGGAAATGGGAATTCTCTATCATCTCAGCCTCCTCGACTGTGAGTTTTCGTTGGGGAATAAATGGCTTGTCTCTTTACCTTCATGTTAGAAAGCTAAATTTAAAAAATGGACTCAAATCCTCAAAAGTACTTCAAACCTGAAATAATTCTTCTCGGATATTCATTAATATTTATAAACTATTTTAGGCAGGTAAAATAGAGGCATTAAATTGAGACATTTAAAGTCACAGAATAACTGAACAAGAACACACTCTCTTTTCCTTATTCATTCACAAATGACACGTGGAGTCTGTAATTTTTGTAACGAACTGACCTAGGCACGAGACAATGAATAGTGTATCAACAGATAAACTATATTCGTAACATTGTTTTTTAAAGTTTTAGTGGTATGGAGATGCAGCATTGTTGCAATAAGTAATTATTTACATAACCTATGAATGATAAACTGCGATTTACTATTTGATATTTTATGTATGTATGTATCTGTTTATCCCTTACAACTAGGAGTGACACAGATAAATAGATACATACACACATAAAATATCAAATAATAAATCACAGTTTAACATTTGTAGTAATAATCATAATGTTGTATGGATCAGAAGAGTACTAGCACATTGTCAAACTATCCAGAGAAACTGTTATGGAAAAAGTGGAACTTGAAGAAGAGTTAACATTTAGATAATTTATTTACTTAATTTAGATAATTTTGGAATAAATAGAACCATTACTATTCTGTCTTTCCTTGAGGCTTTGTCCCAGTGCCATCCAGTAAGCGCAAGAACAGACACAGACCCTCTCCTTCTGTTCTCAGAAGGCACCAGATCTACTTTAGCTTCAGCCCGTTCCTGACACCTTCCGCTCCCGGCTCTTTGACTCACAAATCCCAACAATCGTTGTTTATGGTGAAGACTCCCCATGGCTCTCTGCCACTGTCTAGCGGCTCCCACCCAACCGCCACTCAAACTACCTACCTGGAGAGTACGTTGTTCTGACCACCTAGGCTCATTCCTTCCGTTTCACTTCTCGGCTTCAGCCCAAGCCCCGGGCTCTCCCTCTACCCTGGGTGAAATCTCCACGGCTGAAACCTCCACCATACTGGCCCCTGGGAGTAGAGTCAGCTCAACCTCTCTGCCCTCCACCTCCACATCTGACAAATGGTTTCATAATCTTACTTACCTCATGGAGTTGTAGGAACTAATGGGTTAAATCCACGTAAAATATTTAGAAAAGTATCTGGAAAATAAAATAAACAAAAATACTCAGTAAAAATGAGCCATTATTAATATTGTTGTTTTTATTTTCTTACCAGTCTAAAAGAGCTCGGGTTTGATTGTGGAGATGATTATGAATATTTTAACTTGGTAATTTATATAATAAAAGTTACAATTTAAGTGCCGAGTAAGTCAGTAGGTGAGAGACTAGAGAGAGGAAACACAAGACACTGTAATATTTCAGGCTTGACAAAAATAAGTACATAAGATTTGGTCTAGAATTTGGTAAAGAAAAGGACTGGAAAAGTGTGCAAAGCATTTCAAAGAAAAAACTGACAGGATTTAAAAGCCTGTTTTTATATAACTGACGATTGGGGAGGAGGTGTGTGTTTGCTACTTGGAAGAATTAACAGAAAGGAGCAATTTTTAAATTCTATTGCTCATATTTGATAATTTTTCTAGCTATCCTTTTCATTATTAATTTTTTCAAAGAGGCTGTAGTCAATTTATCAACTTGTCATTAAACCTTTTGTTTAACATATGATCACAATAAGTTCGCTGTGATGCCTGCACCCTTGGACTAGTGGGAGTTCAATTTCCAGCAAAGAAAACAGCGTTAGAAGTTTGCAAAGCTTTGCTGCACCTCACAGCACCGTCGTCCTTGCAAAGTCACAAGCGTGTTGCATTTAAGCACAATGTAATTAGGCCTGGAAATCAAATTAAAATACGGAAGACACTCTTTCTGCCCTAGGACTTTTCTCTCTATGCAAATCAGACAGAAAAACTGTGTGATTTATGAGAATGCTGATTAAATTACCCTTCAGCAACCACCTTTTTGTAGTATTGTTTTTCCTCCAAAAGCCACGTAAGAACCACAAGTGATATAATGACTGTACAATAAAAGTTTTTCATTAAAGCCTTTAATAAAAC
Source organism: Lepilemur ruficaudatus (assembly GCA_963574885.1). NCBI lineage: Eukaryota > Metazoa > Chordata > Mammalia > Primates > Lepilemuridae > Lepilemur > Lepilemur ruficaudatus. The sequence goes on from CAUYRT010070928.1 coordinate 10,465, forward strand.
AAGATGAAATAAAATTTGAGAATTGATGTAATGATGGCAGCACTCATTGGACGTGACAATCTTTGGAAAATCTGCTGACTTCGTATTGACGGAGCTTTAAGTCAGATTGTGCATGCAAAATGGGTGGAAAATTTGGTTTCCATCTGTGTTTGGGCACCAATTAATCATCTGTGTATGAGCTTTTGTAATTGGCTATCTATGGCCACTGTGACCACAGAAGTTTGTTTGGTTTCATTTGTTTTCCAACTTTACACATATTTTGAGAATAGGGTCCCCTGATTTGGTTTGATAACAGCAGAGAGTGACAGAAACAATTGGGTTGGATCCCCCTAAAATGACATCTGCTGTTCTTGAGTCTCTGTGACCTAGAAGTCCCTCTTCTGTCCTCCTCCTGCTGCCCTGTAAGGGACCGTGGCAAAGGTGGGACGCGGAGAGGCTGGGCCGCTAAAAGTGCTGTGTGCGAAAGTGACGTGGGCTCTGCAAACGGACCCCACCTTTCACACGTTCTCACTGAAACCATGAAGGCAGCGTGACGAGGAGGAAGCATCTTACCAGCAGAAGAAAACATGCCTCCAATTCAAGAAATTCCAGCACAACTTTGTGCAGCCAAGACTGGACGAAGGGAAGACTAATCAAAACGTGTTAAGGACCGAATGTCTGCGGTGCCCAAATCCACACGTCGAAACCCCAGCCCCCACCGGGAAGATATTTGCAGGGAAGGCTTTGGGAGGTAATTAGGTCATGAGCGGGGAGGGCTGATCTCATGCGGATGACAGGGACCCAAGAGTGCTTTCTCCCCTGCCCTCTCCCTGCCGTGTGAGGATACGAGAGGCGTCACCTGCCAACCAGGAAGGACCTTTCCACACACTGGATCTGCGGCACCTTGGCTGCAGATTCTCAGCCTCTACAACTGTGAGAAATAAATGTTTGCTGTTTAAGCCTCCCAGTCTATGGTAATTTGTTATAGCAACCCGAACTAAGACAAGTTGTAATAAGTCAAATGAGAAAGAAAATCCAAACTCACGTGGCTCTAAGGGACTCCCTGGAGAACCCTCCCACCATTCCTAAGCTTACAGAGGTAGAATTAGGCAGGAAGCAGCATCATCCTCAGGGATCCAGGATATTGCCAGGCATGGTTTAAAAGCAACCGTCCTATCGTGACACACAGGGTGCATACCAGATCCCAGAAAGTTTCCCGGTCTTAGGGTTTGCACAAGTCGTACAGTTCTACTTCCTGATTATAAAAGTAATGTTCATTGTTGAGATTTTGAAAATAATTATCATCTGACCTCTCTGAGAAAACCATTATTAACCTTTTAGATTTCTACTCTCTGTTGCATATGCATGTTTATACATGTGGAGTTTTTAATCATATTTTTTGAACTCAATTTTGTTTACATCACGATTTTATAATGACAAAAATTATCCCAAAATACGATTTTAATGACAATATAAATAGCAGTACTATATTTAGCCATTTCTCCGCCATTGGATATTTACACTATTTCTAATTTTCCTTCATTATCACTGTAACTAATGTTTTTGAACACAGATCTAGCCCCATATTTGGTTATGTCCTTAGGACGTTTTCCAAGAGGTAGAATTGGTAGAGACAGTGTATGATGGCTACTAAAAATAAAATTGTAAATTTCTCTGTTGATTGTTTGGATTCATTTACATTCCACTACTGGGATCAGAGGGCAGCCTTTCAACCATCCTTGATAATCTGAATATATATCATCTAAAAACCTTTGCCAATTGGCTAGACCAAAATGACAGCTTTCTTATAGGAAAGTTCACCATTTGATTATTCATGAAGTTGAACATGTTTTACGCTGGATTGGGACGTTTGTTTGGCTGCTGTGGTGAATTTTTGACACCTGGTGCCAACTTTCCCATGGTGAGAAGAGGGATATGGAGGGCAGGTTCTTTTTTGCTTTGGTGTTCATCTCTGTTCCTCCCTTGACCTCAGACCCATCTTTAATACATCACCAGATCCTAATCATGCACCTCAAAACCGTGAGCAGCACCCTGCGGTTTCTCATCGCGCACGCTGACAAGCCCCGTCACCACCGCCACCGTCTGCCCCCGCACTCCCCAGCAGCCTGCTCCCCTGCCTGCCTCCCGGCTCCCACGCCCACCTAAACCTGCATGGCCTCTGCGTCTCTCCCCATTCTCCTCCTCATCCGACATGACCACTGATCTCCTTCCTGGATCTTGCGCACATGCCAAACTCCACTCGGTCTCAACGCCTTTGCATTGATGTTTCCTGTGTC
>CAUYRT010070929.1:0-10559 GCA_963574885.1 Lepilemur ruficaudatus
TCCAATTAATTTCTTTCTATTTATAGTAGAGACGGGGTCTCGCTCTTGCTCAGGCTGGTTTCGAACTCCTGACCTTGAGCCATCCGCCCGCCTCGGCCTCCCAAAGTGCTAGGATTACAGGCGTGAGCCACCGCGCCCGGCCCTGAACACAAGTTTTTTATCAGATATGTTTTGCCAATATTTTCTCCGAGTCTGTGGCTTGTCTTTTCATTTGCTGAACTATAGATAACTTTGAGATTGCATAATCTTAGGAAAAAATAGTTTTCATGACCCTTCTTGAAGAAATTACTAGAAAATAACTTGAGTCAACTAAGGGAAAATTGAGCACATTTTAGCAAAAAAAGGCAGTGAATGTTTAATGTATTTAACATAGAACTAAGACTAAAACAAAAGTTTGGTGGTACAATTGAGAAAGGGAAGGAGGAAGATGAGGATATAAGCTAATTTATTCATTGTTTATAAAAAAAGTAAAAAACTAGATAATTTTATAGGAAAATCTTATTTATCAAAAAGACTCCAGAAGAGAGAAAATATAAAGAGACATTTTCATAAAGGAAATACAAAAAGTTTTCAGAGCTGCTAGTCCCCCTGAAAGTACCAGACTCAGATGGTTTCACAGGAGAATTCTAACAAATCTGTAGAGGAGATTATGCAAATAATCTAGGGCACAGAACAAGAGAAAACAAGTCTCTAAATTATTATTGTTATTATTTTAAAATTTATTTATTTATTTAAATTGTAAACTGACCATTTATAATTGTACAAATTTATGGGGCACAAAGTGATGTTATGATTTCTAAATACAATATGCAATAATTAAATCAAGCTAGTTAACATATCCATTACCTCAAATTCTTAGCATTTTTTGTGGTGAGAATATCAGAAATTTGTTCTCTTAGCTCCAAATTATTTAATGAAGCCAGAACATCATTAATTCCACAACTTAATAAAAAATTACACAAATATTGCTTACCTATTTTATTTTTTTATTTTTACTTTTTTCTGAGCAAGATAGGAATGATAAACTTACCTATTTTAGATATAAATATGCAAAATCTTGAATAATATGGATGCAAGTAGAATCCAACAACACAATAAAAAAATTTGGACCATTATGACCAAATGGAATTTATTTAGGAAATGCAAGGATGGTTCAATATGATTATCACACTTCTACCCATGTTTAACTCTCATACAATAATAACAATAATATCATACTACCACCTAACATGGCACAACTATTTTTCTTTCTAATGAAGATGCCTCAAAAAGGGGAGATAGAAAATCCCATCATTCACTGTATCCAACTCTGGGTGATGTTAATTTCTCCTCTAATTCAATCACAACCCTACCTAGATATTCTGTGACCTGAAAACTAAAATTTAAAGTTAATCACCACCAACACTCTTTATATGAAATAGGAGGGGAAAGGGGAAAAAAGAAATAATTAGTTAATATGTACAGATCTGTAACAAGCAAGAAAAGATACGCACATCTGCTATAGTCCTTATTTTTGGCATGGTTGCAAAGCTGTAGTTGATATAATTTCCTTCTTTCACTACCCATTGAATGTTCTCTTTGCTTTCAACCAGCACCTTAGCAGGCAGGGGGTCTTTTTTCTGGTGGGGAAACACAAACCTTCATCCCTGAAGGGTCTGAATCCTTGGTTTTTCTGCCTTTATTGAGTTGGTATAGTTTTCCATGAAATTGTACTATAAGGCACAGAAGCACCAGGGGGTGCCCCATGAATCTCCTGGGTTCTAGATATACTCATTCCTGCTCCCATTGTGTAGCAGCAACCCCTTTTCACCTTGATAACCAGGATCAGTCATCCCAGACAGGATGGTAACCTCTCTTTGACTGTTGTTCAGACTTTTTCACATGGCCCCGGGGAAGTCTCAACTTCCAGTTTGGTGGAAGTGGTCGAAGCATTTCACCCTTGGAAATTATGACCTCTAAAGTTGGTGGAACAGAAGCCAAACACAGGTGAGTTAGTAAATGTAATAGGGAGAGGAACCCTTTGATTTCTGGACCTGTGAATTCTGGCTATAGGAAGAACTCTTCAAGGTCTATGGGGCATCCTATAGGCTAGCACCCCCATCTTGCAGGGGGCTGTCTCCCAGCTGGCACACTTAGGGGGTATTGACTAGGTCATTCCAACATTGTAGCAGGCAAGCTGCTTCTGGGTGATGGGGTACATGGTAAGACCAGTGAATCCCATGGGCTTGAGCTTGTGTGCTGCACTTTTTTTTGCTGTAAAATGAGTTGCTTGCTCTGGAGTGAGTTGTGTATACCACGATAGTGAATATGGCTTTCTGGAGGGCAGTGGGATGCTGCCGGCAGAAGTACTGCAGGCAGGGAAGGCAAATCTACATGCTGAATAATGAATAAGTCTATATGTTGCGTGCTCCATGATATCCATGCCATTAACATATAACCTGCTACCAGGTGGGTGACTGGCTGGTCTTCTTCCATACCCGCCCCCATGAGGTCCAGCCTTTGGATTCTTTCTTCTACATCGTACCAGGGAAGTTTGGTATCGTCTCTGTTTTAATCAGCAGAGACCACTATTGAGGCCACCAGATTCAACCAACCAACCAAGCAAACCATTGGAGCTACTCTCAGCTACTTTGACTAACCAGTGAATCTAGGCTCTCTAAGTGGACCGTTATTAATAAAGTAACGAGGTGGCACATAGGCCTGTCTCTCTAATTTGATGGCTCAAAACAGGCAATAGTTAAAGTCTCCAATACATTATCAAATAAATGGAGGCTGGTCAGATCATGAATGTAGAATCTTGACCTTGATCAGACCTTGATCAACTTCACAGTCAGAGCTGCTTTGGCTGTGGTTACACCAGATTCCTCAAGGTGGCCTGGGGAGGGATGCCCTAGGCAGACCTTCACAGTGGGAGGTACATGCTATGACGCCAAGAGAGGCCTGGGTAAGTGGGGCAGGCCGACTGAGGAAGGGTGGGGAGGACATTGTGGATTGCAGAGTTCTCCTATCCCAGTCTGAACATTTATTACAAGAGACATTAGGACTGGCCTTCCTGGGCTGCAAGGTGCTACCTCATTCAAGGGCTCAGGTCAGTATTATAACAATCAGTGAGTGTGCAATCACTTTTTGGAGGTGGAGGGGGTTTTTGGGGGTGAAAGTCACAGAAATAACACTGTATTCACAGAGGGCAGCCCATGCCTGCGTACAGATACAGCAGCAGTTTCCCAATGGCGGGCTTTGCTTGTCCAGGAAGCAGATCTTTCTGTTGGTCACCACAATCTACGCTCATAAACTTTGCAGCCCTTCCTGTATGGGTGCACATAAAGCACATGGTCATCTTTAAAAATTCGTACTGACACAAAATAACCACATCTACCCATAAACATTTCTCTCCATACACATTAGGATTATTATGTAATAAAATTCCATAGGTGAGGAATGCATGGAGCAAAGTTGTACTAAATGAATTCCTATTTTGGAATCCATATTTTGCTGATTAAATTCCTCATTTGCAGGATTTTAGCATTGGCAAGAAAGGCTAGTGTAAGATGGCATTGCTGCTTTCAACAGCTACACCCGTTGGGAGAATCAGCCATGAAGTTTGTCCAATTTCTCCTTTTAGGACTACCCCTCCCCCTACTTTTGGCTACTTTGAACTAACTTCGCCCTGTTCCCCTTAATTTTTTCCTTGCAGTTTCTAGGTCACGCAGTGAAAGAAATTCCTTTTTTCCTCTGGATAAATCCCTCCAATTTAAGCTCCCATCGTCATGGCGATCTGCATTCCATCATTCAGAAGGCAAAGGAGCTTTGCTGTCAAACCCACTTTCGTTGTATTTTCTGTGGTCAGTTTTTCGGTAGGCAGTGCTGAGCTTGGTGTGGGTGTCTGGGTGACTGAGGGCTTTATTGCCCTTTCCTGCCAGATGTGACCATGCTGGTCTCCCTGCACTCCTGCCCCAGGCCAGGGTTGCAGTTCCTGCTTTTGCTGGGGGGGAGTGAACAACTTGCACCCCCAAGATCCAAAAATGGTTCCTTAAAACTCAGCTCAATTGACAATAACACTTTCTGATCTAACAACTGGAATTCTCTTTCTTGGATACTGTTTAGAAACAAAATAAAAATATTCCAGTGTCCCTGAACAAGAGGACATTCCTCAGTTGAGCAATATAGTTTGTTGTTCAAGGGTGGTGCTGAATCCTTCAACAAACACATCATTTAGGTACACTGAATGATGAATTGTATTTTTATTGCAAACATTTAATGATCTTGAAACACAAAGGGTCATACTCGCACTGGTGAAATAAAAACTTAGATTTGTTTTAGGAAGACATTAATTCTTATCAGCAGTTTCTGGGCTTGGGGAGTGCAGGGAGCACGTTTAAAAACAAATGAGCCTGTTATAAACAATTAAAACATAAACCGCATATCAGAGGTACAGCCTACACAGACATTAAAAACGAATCTCCTGGGGAAGGCTGTGCACGTGTGGGGACGGGGGTATAGGGGAAATCTCTGCACCTTCTGCTCAAGTTTGCTGTGGATCTAAAACTGCTCTGAAAAATAAAATCCATTGAAAACAAATAGAAAATACCAACGCCCCAAATCTGTCATGGTTCCAAGGTGGAAATTTGTATTTCTAATTAAGTAATTTAGTTGTATGTTTAAGGAGAAAGTCATTGCCTCAAATAAACCTAAGACTTCTAAGAGTCTGGACACCTTGACGGTGGTGAGGAGGATGGGGCAAGGACAGCAGACCCAGGACCCCCAGGGAGGACCCGGGGCTGGAGTGGGACACCCCGGGGTGAGTATAGGGTTCTGGGCAGAGGAGACAGAACCCCTACCTGTCACAGGTGTTATGAGAAGCAGTGAAGATGGAGCAAGAAGCAACAGAGCAGCCCTGGTGGCTGCCACATAGCGACACCTGGGCAGGAGAAGTGGCAGGACATGTTGTTGTCCAGGATGGGAAGTATGAGGGTGTGTGGACTCCAGGCCAAGAAAAGGGCACTGCCCAGAGGAAACATCTGCCCTGCAAATGCTGAGCAACCTCTAGGCCTACTGGGAAATGTGGCTGCACTCTGAGGGTGGGCTAATGGGGGGAGTTCAGGTATAAATCAATCAGCCTTTGCTGAGGACTTACTCTGTGCTGAATTCTATGTTGGGTCCTGTCGAGGGTCTAAGGCAACATGGTGGCTCCTGTCTTGGGGGAAGGAGGAAGCTCACTCACTGAGGGTCTCTTAGGTGCCCAGTATTTTATATACACTCTGTCTCCATCCTTGCAGTGACCTTACTGTTGAGATGAGATGATTACTGGTAGGTGAGATGATTATGACTTTATAGATGAAGGAACTGAGTCTGAAAGGTTAAGTGACTTGACCAAGATCATTCAGCGGCAGCACAGAGGAGGCCCCGCCGGAAGCCTGTTCTTTCCTGCTGCAGCGCTCATGGTGAGTTGTCTCATCAGGGCTCAAGGAGGGGAGACAAGACCTGTCTGTTGTTCCCCACAGGGCCGGCTCCACCAGCTTGGGGTACAACTGACGTTACCTCGCTTTCTATTATGATATTCAAAGTTATTGGTCAAGTCCTCACAAGTCCAAATTAATGGCAAGCCCCCTGCCTGAATTCCTGGGGAATCCATGGAGACTTGTGAGGTTTGAGCGGGCCAGGCTGCCTCCAGTGCCTTGCAGGGAGGGGCAACCCCACGAGCCCACTAGCCAGCTCTGTTTTCTACTGCCTTGTTGTTTCTGCCATTGCCACCAGACACTGCTGCTGAAAACAGGGCTGACGTGGCCTGAGGCCACCCCTGCCACTGCTGGGCTGTGGTCACTGTGGGTCTGGCTGTAGCTTCTCTAAGTTTAATGAAAGAGGAACAGGCCATCAATCCCCTCGTGACCTGCTCAACGCTAGCCCCTCTAAGCCACCTGACATCTGGGCTGTGAGAGTTTCAGCTCTGTAACCTTCAGTGACAGCTTGCTCAGGGTGCACTGCACTCCCCCATGGGTACTGTTGATGGACCGTGCCATGTCCTGAGTCACAGCACTTCAGCTCACAGCCCTGCTCAGCTGCTGTCCACAAAGCATGTCTTCTAAGCATCTATCTGCTCAGGGACACCTTCAACTTGTGTCAAACCTGGCTTCCCCCAAGAATAATTCCGGGCCCTAGCATTGATACAGGGGGGTCCTCTGGACTGAATGCTGGTGCTTCCCTCAAATGCCTGTGTCGCAGCCCTGCTCCCCAAGTGATGGTATTGGGAGGTGGGGCCTTTGGGCGATAATTTGATTTAGATGAAATCATGAGGGTGGAGCCCCCACCATGGGATTAGTGCCCTTGTAAGAGGGGAAAAAGACCAGAGCGTGCTCTCTCTTTCCACCATGTGAGGACACAGCATGAAGGTGGCCTTCTGCAAACCAGGGAGTGGGCCCTCACCAGACACTGGATCTGCCAGCACCTTGATCTTGGACCTCCCAGCCTCCAGAACCTTGAGAAATAAATGTTTGTTGCTTAAGCCACCCAGTACACGGTATTTTGTTATGGCAGCCTGAGCTAGATGCAGGTCACTGGTTCCATTTTCTCCCTCTGTTACGATGGGGTCTCCTTGGGCCGTTTGGTGCCCTTTCCTGTCAGCAGACCTTAGCTAGAGCCATCTCTGTCCATCAGGGTGGTTCTAATGATATGAAACTTCCAAAGGAAAGAGATTGGGGTCCAAAATTTCTTTATTCCAAAGAAGTTCTTTGCCCTGGTGAAAAGTGCCTGCCTCCTCTTTTGCGGCCTTCTGCACACTGAAAGTGTGGAGAAGGGCAGTCTTGCCCAAGCCACTGGACAGGTCCTGACTCCCCTCCCTTGGGGCAGCTGCTGCCTTCACACTTAAACAGCTAAGGGAGTGCTAGGGCTCCTAGCAGAACACGGACTTCTTATGAGGTCACTTGCTGACTTCCTGAGACAAAGAAGTTCTTAGCAACTTTTAAATGTCAGCTTGCGTAAACAAAACAGGTTTAAATTCCTGTAATCAAGTACTATGTTTTATCACTACAAGTTAATGGGAAGAAAAGCTATTGCCAGCAAGGGTCACAGGCAGGCCAGGTGGCTATGAGGGAGGCTGTGTCGAGGGTGGAGCACATTGGGGCTGACTCATGCTTACCTGAGGCCAGGGAATGGAATCCCAGCACGCAGGGCAGATCCGAATCTAGAGAGGGCTTGGCTTCCACGAGGCAGGGCTGGGAACCCCTCTTGCAGGCCCCTAGAGGCCGGGGCAGATGTAGCCCGTCCCCTCCCTACGCTTTCTGGGCTGCCAGGGCCAGTGCAGAGTGGGCAAGGATACCGCTCCTCCCCCCAGCAGCAGACTCTGAGAAAGACATGAGGCCGCCGCTCTGTCGCCTTCCTCCCAGCTTGTCCTCAGCAGAACCAGTTTGAGCCTCTGTCTCAAAAACTTGCAAAGAGAGGCTCTAACATCCTGATGGGTGAAGAGTTTGCATGTGACCTTTAAGGAAACAGGGTTCGTGGCAGCAGCTTGTCAAGTATGGAGGCGCCAAGACACCTGTGGGGTGCTGCTGGGACCCAGCAGCGGCAGTGCCTCATGGGAGCAGCTGTCTTACCTGAGCAGGAGCCAAGTGAGACGCTCTGTCTTTTCGGGTGGGAGGACCCAGTGGGGTGAGAACGGGGTTGCTCTGTCTGTGTAGACACCCTTGCTTGCGTGTCTTCCCTCCTCGTTTCCTAATTTTACTATGAGAGAGGAGAGACGCAAAGGTCTGTCGGAACAGAGAAGGTGTGGACTGCATTAGGTATGTTCATGCGGAGGAAAATTGCAGATGCCCTTTCCCGCTGAGCTGTTATCAGTCTGGAGCTTATAAACACAGTCATCCCGGTTCTTTTTTTTTTTTTTTTTATTTGAGACAGAGTCTCACTCTGTTGCCCGGGCTAGAGTGAGTGCCGTGGCATCAGCCTAGCTCACAGCAACCTCAAACTCCTGGGCTTAAGGAGATCCTCCTGCCTCAGCCTCCCCAGTAGCTGGAACTACAGGCATGCACCACCATGCCCGGCTAATTTTTTTCTATATATTTTTAGTTGGCCAATTAATTTCTTTCTATTTTTAGTAGAGACAGGGTCTCGCTCTTGCTCAGGCTGGTTTCCAAATCCTAACCTTGAGCGATCCTCCCGTCTCGGCTTCCCAGAGTGTTAGGATTACAGGCGTGAGCCACCGTGCCCGGCCTCATCCCGGTTTCTGAACTGCAGTTCAGTAGATCCGGGGATGAAACAGAGAAACTGCCAGTTTCTGATGCCAGCCTGCCTTGACACCTTCAGGGGCTTTGCAAGCCTTTTTTGACTCTAAGGTATGACTTAGAGTAACCAGGAAGTGTATATGATTCGGGCTAGAATGAGTTAATAAAAAGCATAAGAAAAATGATCAGAGGAAAAAGTTGTCAAACTGTTCTCAGAAATGGAATTATTGAACACTTTTAGCTACATGAAGGATCTCGTTACTGTTTAATGTTTCACTTTAGCTATTTGGAGAGAGGCACAGTGCAGGTCGACTATCCCTTATCTGAAATGCTTGGGACCAGGAATGTTTTTGGATTTTGGATGTTTTCGGATTTTGGAATATTTGCATACATATAATGAAATATCTTGGGGATGGAGCCCAAATTTAAACATGAAATCTATTTATGTTTCATGTGCATCTTATTTTATTTTATTTTATTTTATTTTTTAAGACAGAGTCTTGCTCAGTTGCCCGGGCTAGAGTGTTATGGCATCAGCCTAGCTCACAGCAACTTCAAACTCCTGGGCTCAAGTGATCCTCCTGCCTCAGCCTCCTAAGTAGCTGGGACTACAGGCGCAAACCACCATGCCTGGCTAATTTTTTCTATGTTTAGTAGAGACAGGGTCTCTTGCTCAGGCTGGTCTCGAACTCCTGACCTCAGGTGATCCTCCTGCCTCGGCCTCTCAGAGTGCTAGGATTACAGGCTTGAGCCACTGTGCCTGGCCCATGTACATCTTATGTACTGAGCCTGAAGGTAATTTTATACAATATTTTTATAATAATGTATATGAAACAGTTTTGACTGCATTTTGATTGAAACCTGTCACATGAGGTCAGGTGTAGAATTTTACACTTATGGCATCACATTGGGGCTCAAAATTTTTTTGATTTTGGAGCTTTTCAGATTTTGGATTTTTGGATTAGGAAATGTTCAACCTGTGTTTAAAAAAGTTGGGGGGCAGGAGAGTCTCTCCTTGCAGTCTGGCACCTGCACCTGTGACCACACGGTGGCGCTGCCATCCTTTTATTTTTATTTATTTATTTAAGAGACAGGGTCTCAATCACTCGGTTGCCCAGGCTGGAGTGCAGTGGTGAGATCATAGCTCACTGTAGCTTCGAACTCCTGAACTCAAGACATCCTCCCACCTCAGCCTCCAGAGTAGCAGGGACTACAGGTGTGTGCCACCTTTGGCGAATTTATTTTATTTTTTGGAGAGATGGGGTCTTGCTGTGCTGCCTAGGCTGGTCTTGAAATTCTCCCACCTTAGCCTCCCAAAGTGCTGGATTTACAGGCAAGAGTCCCTTTGCCTGACTGGCACTGCCATCCTGAATGTTGAGAACTTAAGAGAAAAAAGGAAAAACCCAACTTCTTACGTGGTGAAAGAGTAAACTCCTAAAACATGAAGTGATATTTAATATCTACTGCAGTAATTAAAAAAAAACTTTTAAATTTTTATTTTTTTAATTAAAAAATTTGGTGGTAAAATACACATAACATAAAATTAATCATTTTTAAGTATACATTTTCTTTTTTTTTTTTTGAGACAGAGTCTGGCTCTATTGTCCGGGTTAGAGGAGTGAGTGCCGTGGCATCAGCCTAGCTCACAGCAACCTCAAACTCTTGGGCTCAAGCGATCCTTCTGCCTCAGCCTCCCAAGTAGCTGGGACTACAGGCATGTGCCACCATGCCCGGCTAACTTTTTTGTATATATTTTTAGTTGGCCAATTAATTTCTTTCTAGAAAGAAATTAGAGACGGGGTCTCGCTCTTGCTCAGGCTGGTTTTGAACTCCTAACCTTGAGCGATCCGCCCACTTCGGCCTCCCAGAGTGCTAGGATTACAGGCGTGAGCCACCGTGCCTGGCCAGAATTTCTTTCTTTTTAAAGGCCGAATAGTATTCCATTTCATGTTTTCTACATTTTGTTCACTCATCTGTTGGTGGATGCCTGGGTTTCTTCTACTTTTGACTATTGTTGATAATACTGCCATGAATGTGGTTCTACAAACTTCTCTTAGAGTTCCTGCTTTTAATTCCTTTGGATATATATTTAATACCTAGAAGTGGAGTTGCTGGATCACATAGTGGTTCTTTTTTAAATTTAAAAAATTTAAAAAAGCAATATGTAAAACTTTTATTGAAATATAATATACATATAAAAGCATACACAGGCCAAATCTCACAAATTGAACACATGTGCATCAGAAACTCCATTACAAATGACACTGCCGGCACCCAGAGCCCCACTGTGGTTTGTTCAATATCACTCCCCACTGACTTCTGGCAGTGTCGGTGAGTTTTGCCTGTTTT